>VMRN01000155.1:229901-327714 GCA_010277015.1 Poeciliopsis turrubarensis | reverse complement strand
TTACTTGATCTTTGTTAGCTCATTACCTCCAAACTAACTTTTAGATGCATAAAACAGATGGTTTTATGAGTCAAAAAAATCATGTCTCTAATCACAGACTGTTAAATTTATTATTAGTACATTTTAATGTGTATTTTATGACATCTTGGAAATCTGGCAAAGCTAATTAAGCAAGCTGTCTGCTGCAAAAAAAAAAAAAGAGAGAGAGAGAATAAAATCAGTTTTCAAAAGTAAAATATTGAAATATTTTTTGTTTCTCTCTACTGAACATGTGTGATTGCATATAATTTTCGGTATACAACAAGCCATAACAAAACACATTTGAATAGCCAAATATAACCAGTGATGATTTTTGGAAAGCAAAAATACCTTAATTGTACATTTAAAATATTTTCTTTGTTGTTCTAGTTATACTTTTTGGCAGCATAAATGCCTAAACTAAACAGTGAGCAGGCCCGCAATTTTGGATGTCGACCCAGGGGCGTACTGTCCCAATTCTCCAATTTTTGCACTTGTGCACTCGAACCCTTATGTGCACTTCAACTGAATCCACGCTTCACAGAGGGGCGCACTGAGAATTGGTTATCTACAATACACCGGAAGTACTGGGAGCCATGGTAACCAAGTTACGCTAAACAGACATAGAACACTCTCATAGAAGCTGCTGTTTTCTGTGTGGTGTAAGTTCTTTAAAATAAGTTTGAATGTCCCGGAAGGTGCTTAAAGTGTTAACTGAAATAAAGCTCAGAGCGGTAAGAAAGAACCTATCTTTCACGTTGTGTTTCTATGGGACCTTATTGTGACGCTTTTAAACGTTGTCTTTACTAGATATATCCCTCCACCTTCATTCATGTACTTATTACGCTCCTTCTGTTATATGGTGATGTGAATGAAGGCCTAACTAAAATGATTTCGTCTTTGACGGTTCTTAAATTAGTCAGATATATTCTCAAGTGTGCAAACACTACAGTTTTCACTCTATCATCGTTTGTAACTCAACGAAGAAGCCAAAATGCGTAAGTCCTATGTAAAACATCACATTTTTATCATTATTTACAATTGCTGTTTTATATATGAAGGCATAGTTAAGTATTATCCCAGAGGAACATTAAATTAATATTCTCCTGTTATCCAACTTTCTTCAGTTGCTGATGAAAGTATTGTAAACATCCAAGCTTTACCTTTTTGATCTATTTTATATTTGTCTTGACTCAATAGCTAAAAAGTGCCCTGGTCTTGTGGCTGCAAAATAAGCCCTACTGCTGGTAGGTTAATAAACCAGATTCCTTGACCTGCAGTTATGAACGTTCTGTTCCTGAGCACAAAAATCCAATGAATCTTTGTGGAATGTTTTCTCAACCCAACTAAAAGGCCATTTCTCTGTCTGTTTTCATCTTGTCAGTGTTGGAGATTCAGCAGTTCCTCTTGTTGGAATTTCAAACTGAATCAAAAACGTTTTATTTTATCCTGAATGAATATATTGTGAATTAAAAACAAATTTTAAATAAGCGATGTAACTTGTCTGTTGACACATTTAGGCACAGCTGATTGGGTTTCTGTGCCGCCCCTGTCCATTGTGGCCAGCAGTCCATTGATTTGGGCTTGTCTTTTCTCTGTCTCGGCACTATACGCGTGTGCGTATAGTGGTATGGAGGCGTCAAGTTTACCTAGATAAACATTAGGAAGAATAGAACCTACTGTTTCTGCTACATCTTTGTTTACCCTTTATAGCAAGGAGAGTTCCAGACAAGCTAATGAGAATCATCTGGTACCAGATGCCAAAGTTTCAGAGTGTACTGACATTTTTTTGCAGGGGAACAAACTAAACTAAACCTAGCAGGAAATTAAATTTTAATTAAAATTAAAATAATTAATTTTAAAGAGCATTAATTATAAATGAGTTTAAGCTCGGCTAATTCCCAGACTCGCTCCAGTCAACTAGAGTAAAATCTGTCATATCTTGGGTTGTTTAGTTGGATTTTGTTCATTTCTGTGTTTCTTAGTTCCTCCTTTATTTAGATCAGCTATGTTTGGTTTTACTTTTAGGTGTTTCTAGTTGTTTATTTTCCTCTAGTTGTTCTTAGTCACTCTAGCTTAATAATTTCTTGTGTCTACCATTCTTTTGTGTTTGATTTATTTTCTAGTCTCCTGTGCACTTTCCCTCATCCCCTGTGTCTCTCCATAGTCTGCCATCTCCCCTTCCAATCACACTCGCTATCAGTTAGCTCATCAGCCCAGGTCTTTTGTTCAATAATCAACATCCACAGTATTTAAGCCTCTGAGTTTCACTCACTCCTCACCAGATTCTTTTTTCTTTTTTCTACTCCTGTCATGCTTCCCTGTGTTCTCATTGTGTTTCCTTATGTTTCATTGTGTCTCCCTTTGGGTTTATTTGTATTTTGCCCCAACTTCAGTGATTTTTGTACGTCTTAGTTGATTATTTTTTTCATTGATATTGAAATATTATCCAGGCTTAATATACAATTTGTAGTGCTGATAACAGCCTCTACTTGTACCCAGCAGGGGAGGAATTGGCTATGATCACCTGTCTCACTTGAATTCTTCTGATGCTGATTTTGCTTCTCTAATGTTCTCAGGTTTCCTGTCCTGGAGTTCACCTGTCAGTCAAAGATGACATTTATCTCAAAATGTTCTTCATGGATCAGTTCCGTCAGTCTCGGTGTGTCCCTGCAGTCTTTCCTTTGTTGTTCCACGAGGAGATTACATTTGAAAAGGCAAATATATAAATTTCTTATTCATTGAAGGATAGAAACATACCTGAGATCAGACATGATCACAGATCTTATTTATTACACAGCCATGATGAGAAACACACCAGTTAGCTTCTAGATAACTAGTACGTATGATCAGAAACATCTATCATTGTTTTCCCACAGATTTTTAGGCATGCAGTTGACCCTGGAGAAATAGCTCTACTGCTTGAGTGTAGGTGACTCCTTCTGTTCTAGTTTCTGTTTAATAAATTGTATACATAGCTTATTTTGTTGTATTTAAATTTATACCACAGTTAAGATGCCGAAGAAGGCACACCTGCTGATGATGAAACTGAGATACACAAAAACATAATAATAACTGAGGGGTTGAAGAACATAGCCTTAAATATTATGTTTAGCAGATTGATTAATACAAACTGGAGAACAAAGGTGCATGAAAGTTGGCTAATTGTGCATTTATAGTTAACAATGGTAATTTCTGCACTGCTTCACAGATGAAACTTTCAGAATAGAACTGGTGCAACTGATTCCTCCAGGTAGGTAGCAGGTAACATATATATGACATCTGTATTCTGGTGTAGCCCAAGCATTACTGTATTTTCCGGACTATAAGTCGCTCCGGAGTACAAGTCGCACCAGCCATAAAATGCATAATAACGAAGGAAAAGACATATATAAGTTGCACTGGAGTATAAGTCGCATTTTTGGGGGAAATTTATTTGATAAAATCCAACACCAGGAACAAACATGTCATCTTGAAAGGCAATTAAAATAAAATAGAGGCAACAACAGGCCGAATAATTGTATGGTATGCTAACGTTACATGACAAACAACGAACTGAGAACTGTTACCCTGCAACCTTGGGTGGCTGAGAGTAATGTAATAGAAAAGATCTTCCTCCAACGTGTGATGCTGTGACACAGAAAAGATGAGACACACACATTGATTTATTCTTTTTATGTGCTCAATATTTTCTATGCCACCAATGCAATGCGCCCCTAGTGGTCATGTGGAGAATTGCATGGACAAACTGAAATAACGCTAAATAACTTATTACAACAAGAAATTAAAAGATACAAAATGAAAAATTATGTTTGGGGTGTCTATTTTCTTACTTATTGTCTTTATTTACTAGTAACTTGTTTTTCACCCCTCTACACCTGGTATGTTAACATGACATATTAAGAGTTATTCAGAAAACCATAGCGTCAATAACATGCTAACAAGTTTACCAAGCAATCCGTGTCACTCCAAATCACTAAATCTTCATCTTCGGTGTCGCTTGTAAACAACTCCACTAACTTCGGAGGTCGCTTCTACCACACACATTATCAACACAGGCCTAGAGCGCCCTCTTGCGGTTTAGTGTGAAAATAACATGTGATATGATATAATAATGTGTTAATAATTTCACACATAAGTCGCTCCAGAGTATACTCTGGAGCGACTTATGTACGGTATATACCGTATATACTCTGGAGTATACCGTATATACTCCAGAGTATATACGGTATACTCTGGAGTATACCGTATTTTCCGGAAAATACGGTAATTGTCTTGGGCTTAAATACATATTTAAGTGGTTCCTTGAGTATTAACCAGTTCTTCAGAGTTCAGTGTTCCCAGGACCAGA
Source organism: Poeciliopsis turrubarensis (assembly GCA_010277015.1). Lineage (NCBI taxonomy): Eukaryota > Metazoa > Chordata > Actinopteri > Cyprinodontiformes > Poeciliidae > Poeciliopsis > Poeciliopsis turrubarensis. Next base: position 323,345 of record VMRN01000155.1, on the reverse strand, counting down.
ACTAAACAAGAGAGGCACCATTTATTTTATTTGCTGTTCAGATCTGGAACAAACTCCCTGAAAACCTAGCCTGGTAAAAAGCAGCCCCTTGTTTTATGCAATTTCCTTCATAAAGAGGTTCTGGGGTCTTAGCTGTTGAGAAACGATTGCTTCCTGGAGGCATGGACTCCGTTGAGTTTTTAAATTTTACCCAATTGCTAATTCTTGCCTCCGATGTATGTAAAAGTGCTGGTTTGACACCATTTAGCTTATCAGAAATTGTCTGTGCTGTAAACTACTGTCCTCCTATGTGAAGAGAGAAGCGCTGGTCCTAATGAGGTGGCTGTTGTTAATTCAATATTTGGAAGTGTGGCAAACATAAACTGAACAGTTTCCCTCACTTCCTCTGCTGCAATTGCTAATTTGAGCAATAGCATCTAAAACTAGCTTCTATTGCCAGATTGCAATTCTAAAACGGAACAGAAAAATAAATGTCATTGATCAAATCTTCTCCTTCTGTCCACTGATTGGTCTGGTAGAAAATCTACCAGAGACAATTTGGGTCAAGAGGAGAAAGACCAGACAGAACTAGAAGCGAGAAATGTTTTTTGAGCAAAATTGCACAGGAAGGCAATGTCCTGACAACGCAAACTTGAGAAATTTCGTAGACATTTCAATTTTATAGAAATTACAAATGAAACTTAAATCTAAAGTTTTACTTAATATTTGTATTGTGATATACTTTTATGCTTTATTGCTTTCTATTACTTTTTTTCTTTTTCCTTCCATATCCTGTAAAGCATTCTACTTTTTTGATCGGTTGTATAGAGTCAGTGTACTGTTTTTCATTGACCTTTTCAAAGGAAGATGCGCAGTACCAGGTTGTACCATAAAATGATCACTTTGCTTTGCAGTAACCTGTCTCTGGACAGGTTGATGATAATGAACTTTGCCCATCTTTACAGGAGTTCAAAGAAAAATATGTTTTTACTTAACTCAAAGCATGATGACACAAGGTTGACATTAGTCATTTACAGATCATGTTCGTTTTGTAGCTGGAGACACTCTGGCGTATTTTGAAGAAGATGCTCGTAGTTTCTTGTTTCCAGAGCCCAAGCTAGTTCCGTCCTTCTCTGGAGTGGACCGAGCAGTACTTATGACGAGAGCCGCTGACTTCTTTGTAAGTAACTCAGTTGATCCTTTTTGAAGCTGTACAACAATTGTTCCATATCTGATCTGGTGAAAGTAAATTTGTAAACACGACTATCTTTTCTCCAGAGTATTGTTCCTCGGTTAGAGTTTTCTACCAAGACTACAATTTCTGAGTGCCCACCTGATTCAAAGGTTACCACTTACTGTAACACTCCACTGGTAAGAAGAGATACTGTAAATTTAAACGCATGGAGAAGATCAAGTCACTAGGAAGTTCAAAACAAATGTTTAAAAGCTGAAGCTTTTAGATATGTGTGCTGACAACTCTCAGCCTGTCAGCACACATAAGAACTATAGCTGACTATTGGAAAAAAACTAAATCATGAATTAACCATCATTTTTAGGCAGCAGGGGGCAGAGAAGAGCTGTGTGGCAGACCTCCATGCAGCATATCCTTCTCCTTCACTCACAAGCATTTTTCTCCTGTTGCCTATACAGTTTAGATATTTTTAAAAGCTATTGCTTTTAAACATTTAAAGCAGAGATCCAACGAGATCAGTGCACAACATACCTCTTTGACACATCTGGTTCTTTTGGAGATCATCCTAAGACTTGCCCTAAAATCATCTTTAAGAGCTTTATCATACGGAGCCTTGTAAAAGTTTTCATACCCCTTTAATGTTTTCATATTTTGTCAAACACAAACTTACTCTATTTTTGTGGGTTTTGGTGCTGTACACCATGCAAAGTAGTTCATAACCGTGAGAGAAAATGCCTATTTTAAAACGTTTTTTTTTTTCAACATTAAGTGTTGCATATAATTTGTTATCAGGCTCCTTTGCCAATTCTTCTTTGCAAAGAATAATAGATTCATATATAATTAGTTTTTAAGCCTTGCCACACATTTTCAGTTGGATTTAGGTCAGGGCTTTGACTTGGCCATTCTAACACATAAATGTATAATTTATGACATGATAGCCTCACATCATGTCATTGTCCCTACCACGTAATAATGGTGTGTTGACAGTGATGTGCAATGTTGATTTTCTGCCATAGAGCGTATTTTGCACTCTTAGCAAAAAGTACAGTTTTGCTAAGAGTGCAAACTATACTCTGAGCAGCAAAACTGAGAGTACAGTTTTGCTACTCTCAGCAAAACTGTATGAGTTGAAATACACATTCACAATAGTATGTGTAAACATCAGTAATACACATCAGTATTACACTAATGTTTACAGGTTTTCTGCTGCCACCATGTGATGTTGTCTTTAAGTTGTTTTGGCTGTTTAAATTAAAACTTCTGACTGATCGAAAAAAATAAAAGATTTCTTCACAGAAGGAGCGTTATTTTATGTCATTTTATTTTTTATTGTGGTTAAAACGACTTTATTTTAAATCTGATGTGTAATATCAGTAGTACACTGATATTACACATATACAATTGATGTTGTATGTGTAATACTTACATAGTTGTGAGGCATTCCCTCATTTGTTTCCAGTGGGCAGGGAAAAGAAGAAATAAGAGGCACTCCAACATACCTCACTCTACACCTCATCGGATTGCTGAGAGAGAGAGAAGTGTCAGGATGGCCTCACCTCTGTCGTACATTTCCAGATCCCAGTCCCTTTCTCCACTGAGAGATGGGTACATCCCGAGTCTGGCCCAACTCAATATGGGCTCTGCACATTGCAACCCCACTGACTGGGAGATGGCAAGCTCTCAGCCTGTAAGCACACATAACAGCTATAGCTGACTGTTGAGGAAAAAACCAAATCATAAATTAACCATCATTTTCAGGCATGTAGCATATCCTTTTCTTTCATTCACAAGCATTTTTCTCTTGCTGCCTGTTCAGTTTAGATATTGTCTGTACATTCTTCTTTCGATAGGCACTTTCTGTGCCTATGAAAGGCACAGAAAGTAGAATACTTTTTTGAATTATTCCATCGCAACAGATTAGCATTGTACTAATCTGTTTTATACATTGGAATGAAAGGCAAAGCATACATTGGAAAGCAGTTTAAAAAAAACAAATCCTCAACACACTTAATGAAGATTATTAGTGATGTTCGATACCAGCGGTTTTCTTATCAATCCAATGCTGAGTAAAACTTAAGCTGGTATTGGATATACTGACCTGACATGATACTTTGTTCAAAAACACCTAATGCGCCAGGTAGATTTAAAATTAGTGGTGTAATTCAAATCTTGGCTTCATAAAGAACACAAAATATCACTTGGGTCATCACTGGTATTCAATTTTAACTCAAGTACATTGAGGTAGCAGCCTCACTTACTGTAGCCAGATCATTCTAACAGCAATCATACAAAATATCTCTTAAAATGGTGTTGAGAACAAAGAAAATGTTTGAAGTAATAACTACAGAAATAAATGCTTGTTTAATTATTATGAACTACTATAAAATTAAAGTTCAAATATCTCCATGCGTGACTTTTACAATTTGCCATTTTGTATATCTGAGTGAGAGATTCATAGACAAATATGTTTTGATATATACACTACAATCTGTAATAATAGATTATGTTATGCTGCGTTTAGGTGTTATGTCCCTACTCATTACACTTACCAGATGGAAGAAACAGTTCTTCCTATCAACCCTGTCTCATTTAGGCAAAATCTCAATAATTTAGCTTTCTAATGTGACTTAATCTCAAATGACTGAAGTATGAAAACATCCATGTTAGGAGTGAGTGGGTCTGTGGTTGTTTTACTCTGTATTACCTACTGATATGTGTGTACCGCACATTATCCCAAAATGTCCACATTGATATTTTTCTTAAACAGCTGTGGATTCTTTGCTGCTCTTGTTTGCTTTGCTTTCATATGCATTCACAATCACCTGTTCCAAGATTTATACTAGTGGCTCACACCTCAGAACAAATCTGTCCCGGTCCTTCGCAGACAATGCTTTCAGCAGCAATATTTTTTAGCAGTAGTTTCCTACACTTCAATCAATCAATCAATCAATCAAATTTTATTTGTATAGCACATTTCAGCTACAAGGCATTTCAAAGTGCTTTACATCATAAACACAAAATGCAAAGTCATGCAACATAGAATAAAATATCAAGAGGTATGTCACGGAATTTAAGCGCCTGTTACCGCCGGACTCCGCTGTCCGTTTAACCACGGGTATTTGTCGGGCCCCTTTGCCCACAACAGGAAAAAAAAGTACATTGTTACATATTACATTTCAAATACAATTCTAAACAGTTGTGTTTTTAGTTGAGATTTAAAGGAAGTCAGGATTTCCGCTGTTTTACAGTTTTCTGGAAGTTTGTTCCAAATTTTTGGTCCATAGATGCTAGGTGCTGCTTCTCGTCTTTTGGTTCTGGTTCTGGGGATGCAGAGCAGAACTAGAACCAGAAGACCTGAGAGGTCGGGAAGGTTGATACAACAACAGCAGATCTTTAATGTATTGTGGTGCTAAACCATTCAGTGATTTGTAAACTAACTATTTTAAAGTCTATTCTTTGAGCTACAGGGAGCCAGTGGAGGGACTTTAAACTGGTGTTATGTCTCTGTCTTCCTGGTTCTAGTGAGAACATGAGCAGCAGCGTTCTGGATCAACTGCAGCTGTTTGATTGATTTGTTGGACAGGCCTGTGAAGACGCTGTTACAATAATCAATGCGACTAAAGATAAACGCATGAATGAGTTTCTCTAGATCTGGCTGAGACATCAGTCCTCTAATCCTGGAGATGTTCTTCAGGTGATAGAAGGCTGATTTTGTTACTGTCTTTATGTGGCTCTGGAGGTTCAAGTCCGAGTCCATCACTACTCCCAGATTTCGGGCCTGATCGCTAGTTTTTAGTTGTAATAACTGAAGCTGTGCATTGACTCTAGATCTATAGCTCTAGATCTATAACTCTAGATCTATAGTTCTAGATCTATAACTCTAGATCTATAGCTCTAGATCTATAACTCTAGATCTATAGCTCTAGATCTATAACTCTAGATCTATAGCTCTACATCGTTCCTCTTTAGGTCCAAAAATAATGACTTCAGTTTTGTTTTTGTTCAGTTGGAGAAAGTTTTGGCACATCCACACATTTATCTGTTCTAAGCATTTATTCAGTGATTGGATGGGGTCAAAGGTCACCTGGTGACATCGTAATGTAGAGCTGAGTATCATCTGCATAGTTATGGTAGCTCATATTATTTCCTGTTATAACCTGAGCTAATGGGAGAATATAAATATTGAATAAGAGGGGTCCTAGGACTGAACCTTGGGGTACCCCACATGTGACCTTTGACCTCTTTGATGAGAAGTTTCCAATTGAAACAAAGAAATCCCTGTTCTTTATGTAAGATTCAAACCAGTTGATCACTGAACCGGAGAGTCCAACCCAACTCTCCAGTCGATTCAGTAGTATGTCATGGTCGACAGTGTCAAAAGCTGCACTGAGGTCCAACAGAACCAGCACCGTGGTTCTCCCACAGTCCGTATTTATATGGATGTCATTGAATACTTTGACTAGGCCAGTCTCCGTGCTGTGGTGAACACGAAAACCAGATTGGAAAGAGTCAAAGCAGTTGGTCATTATGAGGAAACTATTTAATTGTTTACACACAGTTTTTTCAATAACTTTGCTGATGAATGGGAGGTCAGAGGTCAGAGGTCGGCCTGTAATTCTGCAGTAGTGATTTGTCCAGATTGTTCTTTTTTAGCAGTGGTTTGATAACTGCTGTTTTCAAAGCCTGGGGGAAAACGCCTGATGTGAGTGATGAGTTACTATTTGGATCAGATCAGCAGCAATAACAGGCAGGACTTTCTTAAAGAAATGTTCTAGAGTTATAGATCTAGGACATCCAGACAGCAGGAGCTTGAACTTAATTGACTTATAATTTCTTCTAGGGTTTAATAATTAAGTGGTTGAAAGTGGGTCATTTTTCCTGTATTAGTTTTGTTTGGGTTCAGCAGTGGTTCTGGCTGTAGAGTTGATGTCCAGATTAATCCTCTCATTTTTTGAATTTTCTCTGAAAAGAAGCTGGAAAACTTGTTGCAGGCAGCATTAGATTGAATTCAGGTGGTAACGTCATAGGAGGGTTTGTGAGCCTGTCAACTGTTGCAAATAAACCTCCAGCATTGTTGATGTTTTTGTTTATGACATCTGCAAAGAAAGCCTCCCTTGCATGTTTTAGTGTTGAGTGATAGTTATGTAGTCTTTCTTTATAGATGTCATGATGAATGTGAAGTTGAGTTTTACGCCATTTTGGTTCTGCTCTGTGGCAGAGTTGTCTTGCAGATCGAACTGTTTGTGCATTTCTCCATGGAGATTTCTTCCTACCAGTCACAACCTTTACTTTAATTGGGACAATGGAATCAATAATATATGAAACTTTAGACTGAAAATCATCTACCAACTTATCTACATCATTACAGCTTAAGGGTGAGGAAGAAGAGTAGATTTGATTAAATGTTTCTGCTGTGTTTTCTGTGAAACAACGTTTTGTGACAGTAGCTGTTTGTCCAAGTGGGTCAAAGAATAAAGAACCTTCAAAGATAACAGCAAAGTGATCCGACAAGGCGACATCAGTTTCAGAGACATTGGAAATATTCACACCCTTACTGATAACCAGGTCCAGTGTGTGTCCTTGAGTGTGTGTTGCTTGTTTGACATGTTATGTTAAACCAAAATGCTCTAAAATATTAAAAGCTTTTTTGCTCCTCTGTCTTGGGGTTTGTCCACATGAATGTTGAAATCACCAACAATTATTAAACAATCATAATCAATGCATATGAGAGATAGAAGTTTTGTATAAAGTTAGTGTCAAAGTTTGTAGCCTTTAACCTGAATTCCATTTTTGCCATTTTTATGCAAGGAAATAATAGGTGCTCATGGTTTTTCCACAACAAAAATGTGATATCTTCCCGAGTATTTCTAGTTTCTAATGCAAATATAAGAAAAATAAGAAACTGCTGGTATCGAACATCACTTAAAAGTTAGTTTGTCTTATTTCAAGTTTACTATTTCCATAACAAACTAGACCAAAAATACTTGGGAAGATTTTGTGTTTTTGCAGTGTCCAAGAAAGCCATTGCAAATGGATACGTCACACGCTTTTGTTCATAGTAACAAAAATTACTATGAATTTGATGTTATTTGTGTTAAACATCAAATGTCAAACCTCTGCATCCATTCTTTGTGTTTTACTGTGGTACTTGCTTCCTAGGACACCAGTCGAATTATGAAGCATTAGTATGGGCCGTCATTGACTGAGTGTCTTGTCTGTCCCAGATAATGTCCTCTTGGCTGGAGGCTAGTGTGTCTGCCTCACCCAAATGCTCTACAATGTTTACCAGTCGTTCTGCCTCACCTTTGACCAGGTCTTCCTCCACAGGTAGAAACTCTTGTGTAAACCTGTTATTGCTCATAATCACTTTTTACAACTTGATAGTTAATCTCTCCAACTCCAGTTATAGTTATACTCCACTGCTGACCAAACTTAGTTATCAAAAAGCCTCTCCTTATTTGATGCAATCAGTGTTCTGTAACCCAGTTCTCCAGCTAATGATTATTTTCTGTCTTTTATTTGACTTTGCAGTGAGCCATTCCTCTGCTTCCAGAAGACTTCTGTCCAGGAGCTTGGTGAGGACTAACATTTTCTCTTTTCAGTGTTGGTGAATATGAATTATGGGAGTGCTGTATAATAAAAACTTACAATGTGATTCTCATGAGGGATCAGCACACAGTCATGAGAGCATTACGCTTCTATTTCTTGCACCGTTACCCTGATATTGTCCAGATGGTGCAATGACTTACACAAATTAACCCAGATTTTGTCTTGCTGATCCAAACATAATTAAAAATTTGTTTGACAAGTTGAACTAATATGCCAATACTGTGGCACATAATTATTATTATGATTTTTTTTGTAATGTGCAACCTTTCGGATTTAGGTAGTGTAGTCAAAAGATGTATTTCTATATTCACGCAAGAACTTACTTGGAAAACCCCCAAACAAAAACAAAATAGAATGCACATTCATACCAAACTAATGCTGTGTAGTTCTTGTATTTCACACCAGTCAATGCAGAACTGTAACTATCTCCAACAGAACTTTGAACTCAGCTGCACTGTTTCTGGATTTTTTTTATTGCCGCCCATCCTTCAGAGAGATGAAATGCTTGCAGAGCTGTGGTCATTACGCACCAAAAGTTAAAATATGTGTTCCTGGTGCTGCTAATGTTTCTTTACACTTAGAGCTCTCTGATTACTGGTCTGTGATGTCCGCTGGTCCACTGCAGTAGATGACGGTCATAATCTTGGGTTGCTTAGTTAGGTTTTGATTTTGTTTCTGTTTCATAGGTTATCTTTTATTTAGACCAGTTATGTTTTTGTTTTACTTTGGTTCAGTTCTTCCTTAGTTATTTTAGTTTCATCATTGTTCTGTGTTATTTGTTATTTTCGATTAGGTTAGTCCTGTTTCGGTTTTACTTTATTTCAGTCCTTCTTATTGTTTCTAGTTATGTAAATTCTAGTTAAACATAACTAGAATAAACAGTTAATTATTCCTTGTGTCTGTTATTCCTTAGTGTTAGATTTATTTTCTTGTGTTTCACTCTTTTTCTCTCCGTCTCTCCTCAGTCTGCCTTTCTTCTCTCTCCCTCCTGCGATCAGTTTCCAATCTGTTTGGTCCTTTGTTTTAGCATTCAGCCTTCCAGTACTTACTGGGTCCTTCCATTACTACCCCGTTCTGCTCCCCCTTGTGTCTCATCGAGGCTTCCGGTTTGTGTTCCATTAGATTACATTTTGCATTCGACTCTGACTTTCTGTGGGATTTTTGTAAGTTGTTGTTCAACATATTTTCATAAAATACTTTTTCATTATCAATTCCACTTCTCTGCCATTCTGTTAGACTCAGCTTTTGCTTAATACATCTCCAGCAGACCAGACACTTGTTCTGTAATTACATGAGGGGGAAAGGAAGAGATGCTGCCTTAACAGTTGATAACCTCATGACAGTACCCACATTCAATGCCTTTTTGAGCCATCTTTCTTGCTGACAAAGAATCCTGAATCTGCTGGGAAAGCGGAGGTTTGATTGATTCCATGGACTTAAACTTGGACTTGTTGTAGACTGATTAAGAGTCCTCATTTTGATAGCTATCTTTATTGATGCTATATTTTTCAGTTAAAATAATCTTTTTTTTATCCTGTAATTTTTTGTTCTTGCTTCAGCAGGTCAGAGGAAAATCTGAGATTGATTCCAGGTATTTAGGAGCGCATGAGTCCGTTGGCCCTGTGCCCTTACCACTTCATCTATCCTACAGAGAACTGCCCCACCACCACAGGTGTGTCTTTAAGTTACAATTACAGCTCAAAAATTTTAATATCCCAAATAATATTGGGAAAAAGCTTAGTATTTTTTGTCACTTGTTTCAAGAAGTAAAACTTGTATTATGTGGACTCATTACACATACAGTGTAATAGTTCAAGCCTTTATTTTGTTCTGATTTTAATTTTTATGGCTTAAAAATTATAACCCAAAATTCATTGTCTCAGAAAACTAGAATATTACCGTACATGAAAAAAATGAGCATGAACATGAGATTGATTGACCATGCTAAAATACTCCTCCTGGCTCTGATTGGTTAGAAGAGGAGAATCTTTGCAGATTCTCCTCTCCATTTCACTGAGGAGCATTTTTCACAGATTTGTCTCATATTATGCTGCCAGGACATAGTGACAGTTTTAACAAATATGTAAAAGAAATTATAATAGTTACAGCAGCATCAATGGACAATTGGAAGGTTAGTGTAGGACAAAACATGGAATTTAAAGATTAAAAATAATCATTTTGATAGATTTTAAGTAGTCATATTTTCTGATACAGTGATTTATGGATTTTTATTATCTGTAAGAAATATAGGCTTAAAATGTTTTGCTCTGTGTGAGGATGTGATGGAGACCAAGGGCTCTATCCCAAATTAGTGATTATTGATACATTTATTTATAGAACAAATGATTTTTGTTCTATAAACAAGGGGACTGTAGGGTACTGTTAGGTTAATTGTTGAGTCTTACCTTTTGGGTGTGTCTCCTCAGCAGGGTGGAGCAAGCAAAGAGAGACAAATGCTCCAGGTGCTGTTAAAAAGCTCCTGGAGCATACCATTTTCAACTAAGAGGGGTAATGCTTTGAAGAGTTATATTTAAGTTAAAGTTAATTGTTGATTGACCTTAGATTAGTTTAGCTTTAATAATTTGCATGTCTGTAAATATTATTTTGGTACCATTTGTTTTGTGTTAATTATTTCTTGTTTTATTTTCTCATCCCCTTTACCTGAGTGTTGGAATAGCCCAAAGATATAAAAGCCAGCTTCTTTGTTTCACTGTGAAATGGGTGTCAGTGTACATGTGACCAGCAGTGCAAGTAAAACCATTTTGACTGCATTTTGTTCCCTTGCCTCCTTTCCTGACGCAGAGCCTCCGCTGGTCAAAGTGACAGAGGAATATAAATAAAAGATTTCAATTTTTTCTTTTCAAAATATTCAGATTTTCTGAGCTGCATGTATATTCTGGTTCTTAAAGTGTAACAAACTTCCTTTGAAACCACCCCAAGCAAATTTTGAAAAATGTCAGCAAAATGTCAGTGTGATAGTCATCCATCTGCAGTACACCATCTCCAATAGTCAGAGAAGAGGAGATCCATTCCACTCTGTGTCCACATTGCAAATAAATCACACATTTGTAAAGCTGAGTAACGCTATTGTCAATGCTCGTAGGGTACACATCCGGGTAGCTATTCAATCTCTTGACTCACCACCAGGTGGACCTGAGTGATAAAAAGTTGTACCATTTTTTAAAAAGAACTTACACAAAAATGTCAAAGTTTACACATAAACATAAAAATTTAACCCTCAATACGTCTTTAGAAAGTTTAGCAAAAAAAAAGTTTGGGGGTTACTTACACTTTAAACTATGTGGGATTATATAGCCACCGTTGAATTTATTACTCTTATGCATTCAGTTCTCACAGATCATGGGAAGAACTCCATGAGCGCGTTCAAGGTCTTCTAACGACGCCAAAAGCTGTACGCCGACTTGCCTATGTAAGTAGTGATATGTGATCTCAGGTGTTATTTGAAGCCAAGAAGTAGTCAGTTCAGTCTTAAAGATCTGCTTGTATTCTGTTGGCTTCTTCTTATGTGTTATATCTAAAAATCAACTATTTTATATAAAGGGATATGTTAGTTATAGGAACCCACTCAGGATCACAGAGGGATGATATCAGAGATTAAGGAAAATGTTTCTCATTTTCCAGGGAACCACACTGTCTGAGGCAGATGAAGTTTTAGCCTGGAGGTTCATTTCTGCAGGTCCACTCTGAGTCTGGAGAGCTCAGATGGTGCTGATCTATCGCTGTGAGTTTTATTACCTATGCTTCAAAATAAATATCAGAACATTAATGATGTGGTTTTAGTTAGGCAATGTTTGTATAATAAAACAAATTGTAATCATAAATTGTCTTTAAAAATATGGCCGTTAGGACTAGATTTTATTCTCTCTCAAAAATAATTTTGCCCTGGTAAGATGACCTTCAACATTATATGCCAAATAAAGACCTAAAACATTTAAGAATAGTATTTGCAGATACAGAGTCATAGTCCAGTTCTTCAGTAAAGTCAACAAAATTAATGTCAGGTTTTCCCAACTGTAGATTTTGCATGATAGCCTTAATATTCTGCTCCAACACTATAATTAGAGAAAACTCCTAGTCGTGAGCAAAAAGACTAGTCGTTGCTCAAGGTAGCCTTGACAGTCTGTAGCTTATCAATCTTATAAGACTAGTCAGGTAATCTAAAGCAAAAGAGGTGAGGAGCATGATGTAAAAGCTCTATTACATTCCATTTTTTGATTATAATAAACATTGTAATAAAAATTTTGATAATACATAAAAATGCCAATATCGCAATGTACTATGTACTTACTTCACAATGAAGGGTCAAACATTGTAGGCCTATGAAGACTGAAGATCAGTCAGCTTAAAAAGTTAGCACAGAACAAAGAAAACACAAATAGGCAAAATCTGTTTTGGTCTGATGCTGATGAAGCACATGCAAGCCTTGCACATGAGCTTCTGCTGACAATTCATCTTGAGCTTTTTGCAGGTGTCAAAGGTGGTTGGCAGGATTGTCTCCATTTGTCTTCTTTTTTCAGATTCAATTAAACACAAAGTTGGAGTCAAGTTTTTAATACCCACTCTCTTTGCGGTTGATGTCTGGATGGAGATCCTCTAATGGTTGTGGAACTCATCTGCAGTGGCTTGGGTGGATCCAACTGGCTCTATCAAGGATTCAATGATTGACAGTCACACAAGCTTTGATTGTTTGTGGTACAAAATTTGGACTCAAGTCCTAGATTAAGAAATCTAATATATAAAGTGATATATTTTATATATGTGTGTGTGCATGTGCGCGTGTTGTGTGTGCGTGTAAATGATTTAAAAAGTGAGGTGAAGCTGAATTAATTGCCGATTCCAGGGTGATGGAAAATCTGCTCCCCACAGTCCTCTGTGCAGCCTTAACCACCCTCTGCAGAGGTATCCTCTTGGGAGCAGTGCAGCTGCCGCGTCGTACATTGGTGCAGGTGCAGATAAAGGTCTCCACCACACAGCAATAGAAGCTCCTCCAGATGGATTTTCCAATTTCAGCTTCCTGCAGCTTCCTTCCTTAGGTTGGCCTTCCTGACAAGACAGGAGGAGCAGCTGTGGACCACCTCCACAGCTGCTCCTCCAATGTACAGGGGCTGAAGAGGATCCTTGTCCCTTGTCCCTTCTGAAATCCACCACCATCTCTTTGGTCTTCTTCTCATTGATACAGAAGTTATTTTCTCTGTACTGCAGCAGGTGTTCCACCTCCTCTTTCTATTAGGACTCATCACTGTTTGTAAGGCCTCGCTTTACTGATGTGTTGTCTGCAAACTTCACTATGTGATAGCTAGGGTGTTGGGCTGAGAAGTCATATGTCAGCAGAATGACATATGACATATAAGCTCGACAATGTTAAGAGTGATGGAGGAAGAGACGGTGTTGTGGATCCTGACAGTCTGAGGTCTGTTGGTCAGGAAGTTCAGAATCCAGTTCCCCAGTTTGGGACACAGTTCAAGAGGCCAGTGTATGTGGGTTGATGGAGTTGAAGGTCAAGGAGAAATCAAGACAGCAGGGCTGCGAACCCTCAGATTCTCCATTTTTTACTTCTTTTTCTGAGATAAAGCTTTTTTAGACCTCACAGCTGCGGCTCTCATGAAACACATGTAAACTTGGTTCTAGTTTCAAACAACCAGAACTACTGCTTCTCAGAATTTCTGTGCTGTTCCATAGATAAGACTAAAAACTGAATGAAGAGCTGAGAATTCAAAGATTGTACATTTTTCACTTCTTTCGCTGAAATAAAGCTTTTTTGGTCTCTCACCCTCAGCGCTCATGAAACACAGCATTTAGACTATGTTCCAGCTTCAAACAACCACAGTTACTGCTTCTCAGCATTTCTGTGCTGTTCCACAGCTAACAAGGCTGAGAATTGAATGTAGAGCTGAGAATTCACAAACTGTCAATTTTTGACAACTTTGTCGCTGAGAGAAAGCTTTTTTGGTCTCTCACCCTCTGCTCTCTTTAAACACAACATTTAGACTTAATTCTTTTTTCAAACAACCAGAACTACTGCTACTCAACATTTCTTTGCTATTCCACAGCTAATAAGGCTGAGAATTGAATGTAGTTCTGAGAATTTAGATATTGTCCATTTTGCACTTCTTTTTCTGAGGCAAAGATTTTTTGGTCTCTCATGAAACACAACATTTAGACTTGGTTCCACTTTCAAACAACCAGAATTACTGCTACTCAACATTCTATGCTCTTCTACAGCTAATAAAGCTGAAACTTGAATGTAGTACTGAGAATTCACAAATTGTCAAATTTTGACAATTCTTTCATTTAGATAAAGCTTTTTTGGTCTCTCACCCTCAACGTTCTTGAAACACAGGATTTAGACTTTGTTCCAGCTTCAAACAACCAGAACTACTGCTTCTAAGCATTTCTATGCTGTTTCAAAGATAATAAGGCTCAAAATTGAATGTAGTGCTGAAAATTCACAGTTTGTCCATTTTTACTTCTTTCATTTAGATAAAGCTTTTTTGGTCTCTCACCCTCAGCTTTCATGAAATACAGGAATTGGTGCGAGTGGAGGCAGAAATAATGTCACCAGAGATGCTGGAGGAGGAAGCAGTCACTGAGAAAGAAGCAGAAGCATGGGATGTTTGGACTTCGGTGGTGGTGCTGTAGATCACCACCGAGGAGGAGTTGAGTTTCTGATGAAGAACGTTGAAATGTAGATATGTTGGTGTTGCTTGGCGGAGAGACTTTGGAAGTCTGTGGTAATCAGGGAGGAGCCTGACGCTGTGATCCAGGTCTACAAGCCGGCATCAGAAATGATATCACCAGAGATTTTGGAGAAGGAAACAAACTCCGAAGAAAAGCCGAAAGTCCGGGATGTTTGGTTGATGGAGATGCTGCTGTTTCATGAAATATGTAATGTGAAAGGATTCAGAAGAAACTTAACTTGTTGTTGCTGAGAGGGATTCCTTTCTCCTGTAGAGAGCGTTCGAGGTGAGGGACTTGAGACCTTGACGAGTTGAGACGCCTGTGGTGGAGTGCTGGGATGTTGAAGTGTTTGTGCTTGCCTGCAGTGAAGGCAGTGGTGGCCTGGAAGAATGAGCCTGATGGCTGACGCCTCTTAGTGGTGTACGGTCACAGGACTGGAATGCTGTTGGAGGTAAAGGATGAACCTCGGACAGATGTTTAAATGATGCTAATGAGGTGCAAGACGAAGCTCAATTATCGAAGATGAAAGAGCACACAGGTGTTTGGGGCTTGGACCTTGTCAAATTACTGGGAGAGGAGAATGTTGGGCAGCAGGTGGAGTATGAATCTGAATCAGAAGGGTAGAGCTGGATAGCCACGTCGCATTCAGTGGTAGGGGTTGTACCAATTAATCAACTAGTCGATTCTTTTCTCTGCAATGACTTTTCTGGGCCAGTCGACTAGTCTCTGTCACATGACAAAACTGATTTTTCCAAGGAAATGAAAGAAGGTGATCTAGATGAATTGTCAGAAAGCTCAAATTGTATGAAAATGTTATTAATTTACCAAAGAGAAGCTGAAAATTTCAGCATATGCTACTGCAATAGGGGCGTGGCCCCCATTGCAACATCAGGCTGTAACATCAAAATTCAAATGTGCATTAAAATCAAAAGTGAAGGGGTTAAAATAGATAACATGTCATGCATGTTGAGATTTTTACTAAAGTAGCATAAACATTGGATTGACAAAAACTTAACTAACTCCATAAAGATTAAAACAATCTAAGACGTTTCTAACTTTTAATGCTGAACTACCAACTTGAAGAAATTAATGACCAATGGATGCTTTGTAACTTCATGCACTGTTCTGTAATTATAACTAGAATGACTTTCTTTTTATCCTTAAATATGCACTGAAAGAGAAGATCAAATTCAGAAATTACTTGGGTTGTCATATGTTTAATTTTGACCAAAAAGTATGAAATCAGATGAGCTTGGTTGTTTATAGCTTGGGTTTATTTAGGAATATAGAGGATGAAGCTAAATTTGAAATGGTTTTGTTTCATTTTGAAGTGCATTGGAATCAGATGGAACAACCTTGGGCAATACATGGAGTTCTCTGTGCCATGAACGTGCCACTTGCAACGTCACAGTCTGAGGCAAACAGATGTGCTTGTTGGTGGTGGTGTTATAATAAATACTGTGTGCAAAATGGTAAATGGGAAGCACAATTCACAGCGATACTTCCACACGTGCATAACAGCATGCCAGCAGGCCGTGTTGTGCCAAGCAGGATTCGATAGACCCCCACTGTCGCATACCATGGTTAAATACAGTAACAAAGTATTTGTACTTCGTTACATGACAGGCATTCGTTACTGTACTGTCACTGTACTTCCCATCACCGGAAGTAAGATTGTACTGAGAGGAAAGTATAAACAAGCTCTCCACTTCAAGTCATTAAGACAAGTCGAATGGTACCATGAAAAGATAATTGGGATTGGATTGGAACATTGCAACTTCAAGGTTAACAGATTTGTCATGATTTTACTTTGACGTTCAACTTTTTGCCTGTCTTCTGATCTTTTTCTAAGATAGACAACTACTTCCTCCTTGATGAACTCCTTAATCTCTGCAGATATTTACATGCATTATAAATTACATATATATTGTATTATTTATGGTTTTGATAAATAGAAACATGGAAATGATGTTTCATTTTGAAATAGTCATTTTTAGTTGTGGATAAATGCATCCTGGTCTTCCCAGACCAGAAAGCCTGGATGACTCAGGAGGTTCAGCGACTATTAAAGATCAGGAATACTGCCTTCAGGTGTGGGCACAGGACTGTCTACAGTACAGCCCGAGCGAACTTGAAGAGCGGCATCAAAAAGCCTAAGTCCAACTACAGGAGGAGGATAGAGGGCTATCTTGATAGTAACAACAGCAGGCAGGTGTGGCAGGAAATCCAGCATCTCACCAACTACAGGACTAGCCTCGCAGCTGCGGAAGGCGACACCAAGCTGGCAGAGGAGCTTCTTTGCCCGCTTTGAGGTGAAGCCAACAAAGGCAGCCACACTACACCAAGCAATCCACAGCACCACACTCCTTGTTGCAAAGGAGCACCAGCTGAGGCGCACACTGCGGGCTGTCAACCCAAGGAAAGCGGGTGGACCTGATGGCGTCCCTGGACGTGTCCTGAAAGACTGCGCTGATCAGCTGGCTGGAGTCTTCACCAGGATCTTCAACCTGGATCTTCCATCCAGCCTGAAATCTTCCATCATAGTCCCCATACCCAAGAAACCTCAAATCTCTTGCCTCAACAACTACCGGCCAGTGGCACCAACCCGTGTGGTGATGAAGTGTTTTGAAAAACTGGTCCGGGGTCATATTACAGCACTTCTTCCTCCTGGCTTTGACCCCCACCAGTTCGCCTACAGAGTCAACAGATCCACAGAGGACACAGTGATCACAGCCCTCCATGCTGCTCTGTCACATCTGCAGCAGCAGGGGAGCTATGTGCAGATGCTCTTTGTGGACTACAGTTCTGCTTTTAATACCATCCTCCCTCACAGACTGGTGGACAAATTGGGGGACCTGGGTTTTGTTAAGCGTATGCACTGACTGATGGCAGTTTTTAAATTTCGTTGTTCCTGTGACAATGACAATAAAGACTTTTATCTCTTATCTCTTTATGTGAATTCTGTGCCTAGAGGCAGTATTATGGGCTTAGTTTCATGATCTATCAAGCTGACATTGTGGAGTCCTCAGGTAAATCAACCCCAGGCCATTAAAAGCAAATTGGGTCTGTGGCAGTGACACTTAATGTGAGCTACTGCAGCATATTACAAAAATAGCTGATAGTTCTAACAGTGAAGCAGTAAACATTAGCTGTATGAGGAGCATTAGGATCTGTTGGGGAGCAGTTCTGCCTCCCCCTTTCTGCTTAGTTGGATAACACTATATATAAAGAAAGAATAAGCCTTGATATTGTCCAAGAGTAACCCTAAAATGATATTGTTGGCCCATCCGCTTTGCAGTAGATGTCAAATGTGAGCAGAAAATGTAAAAGTCTTCACATATTTGCCACATCTTTATTATATATCCACATGAAAAGACTCACAGAAAGCAGCTCCTACCTGATAATTGTCCAAATCTGTTTGTTCAGCATGCTTCATCATGGATGTTGCATTTGCTTGTAAGAACTGAGACATTTGTCCATATGCAAGCCCTGGTCTGAGCAGTGTAACCCTTTCTTTGCCTTTAAGAAGCCAATCAATTTCTCTAAACTGACAAAGCTCTCAGCAATTATGGTTGTGGTTATTTTTAGTCTATTAAAGACATAAAACTGTCTTTATTGACATAACTTTTATAAATTACAAAAAAATTAAAATTACCACTGCACAATGAAGGCCAAACAAACAAAACAGGCTCTGATGTATGGCAGCAATAAACACACCAATGGGGAGGTGACATTTATGTATTCTCACACATAAATACAATTTTTATATTTTTTTCTTATTTGGCAATACATCAATAATAGATGTCTTAGGTAAAAGAGGAATTTCACAGTGTTCATTAATATCAGCCATCAATATTCAATATGCATGAACCAGTCCTTAAAAAGTTCTCACTGACGGTTAGTCTGCAACCACAGATAAGTAATCATAGCATATTTCTTCATGCAACTTGTCATACATTTGGCACAGTTCAAATACATATAAAGGTACACAATATTACTAGAGTTGTGCAGATTGATCAGTCACCGATCACAATTGTCTGATTTACATGAAAAAATGTATGATTGGTGATTGCTGATCACTGTCTCTTGTTGCCGATCATCAAAACCGATCATATTTATCTCATTTCACAACCTGCCTCACAAGCGCAGTGTGAACGTGCAACAGTGCAAGCGCATGGCAAAAGATTCTGTCTAGTAGAACATAATGCTCTGAGAATGAATGGACACGTTTGCGTGTTGCGGCGGAAAATTACCCTGGAGCTGAAATGCATCAATAAATCTAATGACATTTAAAAAACAAACACTTGATGGAGTTTGGCTACTCTGAGACTCACTGCACTTAAAAAATGGCATCCGGAGCGGCCAGACAGTGGGTAAAGTAACGCACAACTACCAACACTCACCCGGATTAGCATCACGGTCAGAAAGCTAAATAAATAACCTGAAAAATAATTTAAGTCTTCGAGCTGGCGGTATAAGACGTTGCGATCTGTTCTCGCTCTTAGACTGCCACTATGCACCGAATGTAAAGCTGCAGCATGTAACTTTTAAAAACAGGTTTTAGATATGTATTAAAATATGTCTATTGTGTCTAAATTAGGTCAATTTATTGCCAGATAATTTTTCCATTTTGCCACATAATATAGTATTGTTTATACCTAAAGCAAAAAATTAATAGCCATCCTAGGCAATCAGCAATGATCGGTCATCAGTAGAGATCGGCAGCAAAAAACCTGATCGGAGCATCCCTAATTATTACACAAGCAGTGCCTTATGGGATATTTAGAGTCTTCTTGCCTCGTCAAGGAGTAAACAATGCATTTTTTTTATTACACACTCACAAACACCACATCCCTCCTTAAGGGATATATCATCAGGAGGACATATTGATAAAGTGCTCTTTGCAAGAAGCTTTTCAGTCTTATCTAACAAAATGTGGCTTTTCAAAATCTTGGCACAGCTTTAGATTAATAAGGAAGCACTTGAATCTAGTGGTTATCAATATTCAAAATGGCAGGTGATCATGTTCATCTAAGCTTAATGAAGGCCGCTGTTGCTGATGCTTGAACTCAGATGCGCTGGTTGAATCCTTCCTGTATGTGTGGCATTTCTCTCTCCTTTGATCCAAGCTAAAACTGGGAGGTTTCTGTGAAGGAAATTGCATCTGTCTTATCGACAGTGAAGCCTCCGTTGACGTAAGATTTTTTCTCACATTCCTCGTCATCTAGAGTTGTTTCCAGGGCGAACGGGTTAGCGACATCCACGTCTGAAATCAGATCCATCCTCTCCAACTCCCTCTTGGATAGTTTCTGAACTATCCCGGCTCCATAGGCATCGCCCAGAACATTGATCATTGTACGGAAGCGGTCCCTGAAACACACCACATCCAGTTAGTCTCCAGGTATTTTTGGTTTTACTTGCTTGCTTATGAATTCTCTTTTTTTCCGTCAATAAAGTGATTTCAAACAAGGAACATAGCCTATAGGAACAAAATGAAATATGAACTGTACAGAATGCATATAAACATAAATATAAAATTTAAGGACATAATAGAAGATATAAATGATAATATCAAAATTAAATTGGTTCTTGAGGGTTGTAGTCTTTCAGAGAAAATCTGACTGAAAGTTAGTGTTTTAGCACTATAACTTTCACTAATCACTACATTGGTGTCTTACTTTTGTGTTAGAACTAATATTTATGATTATTGCTTTAGGTTTAGCACAATTATTTTTGTAGATAGTGGTACCCACCACAGCATTCAGTCCGCAGAAATCTATTAATATGACTTCCATTTGATTCAGGTGTGTTCGTGAAGGAAGCCAGCTCTAAGGACTCATAAGCTTTAAGGAGAAGTAGTTGGAATGCCCTACCTACTTGGACTACTCTGCCTTGTGAACTTTGAGTATGAAATCTGTTGCTGCTAATTTTGGTTAGAATTCTCTTTCACAACTGACCAGTGTTCACAACAGGGCAAACCTAGTTATGAAAATGGACACATGACAATATCAGTTATCAGGTTGTGGCCTGTCCTGTCACTAACTTGCTGTATGTTCTGTCATAGATCAATGAGTCTCTCAGACACATTACAGTAGGTTCTTTAACAATCGTCCTCCCTGGTTACACAAGACCCATTAGGTTTACAGTTCTGCTGTGAGCCTTCACTTCTGAAACTGAAACTTTTGTTTTCACTGGACAAAAAGTGAGTTAGTTGTTGTTCAGTGAGGGTCCTCAAAAAGGCCTTTGGCAGAAACATCAAACACAACTTTCTCAAGATGTTAAAATATTAAGATTACATTTAATTGTGCAAAGAATGCCTTGTTTGTTGTAGGATTAACAGAACAAAATATAGTGAAAATAAATCGACTTGATTTAATAATATGGGATGACAACAGAAAAAACGCTTACAGAAGCCAGTCCACAGCAACTATCAGTGTAACATCACTGGCAGGTAGTCCGACAGCCGTTAATACTATCACCATGGTGACAAGTCCAGCATTGGGGACTCCTGCTGCTCCAATACTGGCAACTGTTGCTGTTATGCTAAAAGAAGAGAAATAAAGCACATCTTGAGCTAACACCTGAAAACACTGTGACAGCTAATCATCAGGGGTGTACCTATAAATCAGCTCTAATTTTCTTTGTTTTGGGAGACCGTAATCAGCTGATACTTACATGTGAAATCAATCTTTTCCACACATCTTGTCTTCCTCCATAAAGGACTGAAAAACAGGCACTATCCAGTTCTGCTCTGCTGTGAGAGAGGCTGACTGACGGACCCGCCCACATGTTAACAGTAGTAGCCCGAATTTGGCCAACTTAGTGATCGATGGTCGGCCAGAAAACTGCAATCGGTGCACTTCTACTTATCTGTTTCAATCCAATACCCAAGCTCTAGAACTCTTTGGCCCAAATGATTACTAGAGTTGTTTTGCCTTTTATGACATTTTTTTTCTCAAATGCTTCACCTATACTAAAAACAAATGACCGACCTGATAGTGACAATCTGGCCCACATCCAGAGGGTAGTCATTAAGCTGGGCGATGAAAATGGCAGCCACTGCCTCATAGAGTGCTGTGCCGTCCATGTTAATGGTGGCACCCACTGGGAGCACGAAGCGAGTTATCCTCTTGTCGATGCGGTTGTTCTCCTCAGCACAGCGGAAGGTGACAGGTAGGGTAGCAGAGCTGAAACACATTGTGAGGAATTGACTTCCCTTAAAGATGGGCAGATAGGATTTTAATAAGTGAAATGCAAAATAAAAAAGGTTTATTGACCTGGAAGAAATCATAAGGGCTGTCACCAAGGCCTGAGCCATTCCTAGGGTGAATGTGTAGGGATTCTTCCTCACAATGATGAAGAAAATGAGAGGCAGACAGATGGTGGCGTGGATAGCTAATCTGTAGAACAAAGCAGATGAAAGTTATCCCTCATCTTATTTACATTAAGTTGATGCAGTCTTACTTCCTCTTGATGTTTCAGAATGATTTTAAGTAATATAGCTCTAGGTTCCTGAGGCTTTTTAAATTTTCCCTAAACTATCTTTGCTGAATTTTGCTCTAGGTTTAATAATCCAGCACCACTTTTTAGTTTGCCATATTTTTTTAGAATACATAAATATTCAGAGAGGATCTACATGAGGTCTCTCTGGTTACTCTGGCTTCCCATCACGAGTCAAAAACATGACTGCTACATAAAGTGATCTCTAAAATTGCCCTTAGGAGTGAGTGCATGTGCACAGGATTGTTAACAAGTATATTCCTAGGTGTGTTTCCATTCACCAGGAAATTGGTCAAATTAAAAATAGTAAAATAAATTTGCTCAATGGAAAATGCAATTAAAAAAAAAAAAATCAAATCTTTCTAGGAATATTTTTGAGCTAGGATGAGGTGGTTTTTCAGCTGTATATATCAAAATAGCTATATTGTGCAAAATTAACATGGAAACACTTTTTTGGCATCACAAAATCAAGTGATCGACAAGTGGTTGTTACCACAGGTGAAAACCATAAAGACAACAGGAAATGGTAGGATGACAGTTTGTTTTTGTTTTGTCAGTGTGCAGCTAGCTCCACCAGAGCTCTCACATCACACAGCTCATAAAGAGTTCTGCATCATTTGGATGTGTTGAATCCATAACTCTTCTGTAAAACCAGAGACTATGATTTCCCCAAAACACAGCATACTAGCTGCCCCCAATGTAGACGGGGCTTGATGCTCTATCTCCTTAATAAGACCCCAACATCTCCTCTGATGTTAGGGTTAGAACATCAGAGGATGTTGATGTTCTAATATTATACACAGCTGTGTGTGTATAATGTCAACCATCTATGATTGGTTGATAGATGAGCACTAGAACCATAGCTGAATTATGAATATGTGTGATCAAGCTTAGTCATGTGTAATTTAAATTTTATTTCTTATTTAATGGAAACACTGCAATTTCATAATTGTGTTTTTTCAACATGATCAGGTTACAGACAAACATTAGTGTATATTTGCTAAGGAAACACAGCTATGTTTCCCTGCAATGAGGTGGTGACTTGTTCGTTTTGCACCTCACACACCTCCCACTCAGTGACCACTGGTAGAGCTCTGCTGATGAGCTTATTGGAGCCAGATGTGCTGACGCAGAGAGATATCTAAAAGTTTCAGATCTTGACTGAAAGATCAGAAAGTAATTGACTGAGGACAGCGGGATAGTAGGCTCTGAGGACTGAAATATGAGACACTTTTTTAGGTGAATAAATGTGTTTTTATATTGACATAGCAGATTGTTTCAGGTGACCATTAACTGCCAGAGAAACTAAGAAGTTGATGTTTGAGGTGCTCTCCCACGTCCACATGTAGTATTTCAGCTTCCCAGGAGAGATCCTGATGTGAGGAGATAATTCAGCTGTCTGATACCAGATGGTGCAGAAATCCATTCTGCACCAACTCCATGTAAAAACAGAATCAATCTGAAACAGGTGAAAAAACCTGAAATCAGAGGGTTTACTATCACATCAATATTTTACTCCAAGAGATTTTAAATGGTGTCAGAATCTTAAGCCAAATTTATTTTGACTCATGAAAACTAAAGAAAAACATCAACCTATAATGACATTGTCCTCTCAGATCTTCTTGCTATAACTGGTTTTGAGAGTAGTTGCATCATTTACAGCAGGGGTCACCAACCCGGTCGCCTGAAGGGACCTTGTCAGTCGCCCGCGGAGCTACTTCTAAAAATAGCCATTATCATTAGGGAGCACTACCAAAAAATAATTTAATTAAATGTTTTTACATTGAAGTAATGACGTTTGTTTATATTTAGAGTTCAAAAGAGGGAAATGATAAAAACGTTTAAAATAAATTGCTTTATGTATAAAACTCTTTCCTGCTGTTAAAGTTCAGAACTGCGGAGGCGCCTGCAGGAAACTATCGGAGCGCAGCAGCGCCTGCAGTTGTACTCTGCCTACAAAGACATTTTTCTTTACGTAAAGAAAGAAAGAAATGACTTCTGGAGTTTTTATTATTTAACCCATTTACTATTAACAAAACTGTGAAAAAATTAATAAATTGTGCCAAAACATCTTATTCGTAGCGCACATCGCAACACCTGAACCTGGGAATCAAAACCGTCTTCTTTCCGTGAACCACATGGGGAGGCTTCGCTTCCATGTCTTTATTATTTAGCATCGTCTGGAAAAAAAAGTCTGCTGCTCTTGTGGTTCAGATTTGTGCTGATTTTTGCGCATTGGAGAGGTGCTTGTGCTCTTGCAGGTCAGGTGCAGTGATAGTTTTGTGTTGGATCTTTATTTTTTTCGACATCTGCTGGTGTCAGCCAGCGGGTGACCCGTCAGCTGTTCGGTTCGTGAAACCACGATAAAAGCTAATAAACCGGCGACCCGCCAGAACAGCACAGACTGTCAGAAGCTCAGGCTGATCTTAGAACAACGGGAGGTTCAAACCCAACTCGTTCATTTTTAGCTTACAGAAAAACGCATATCCATGAAATAAACAAAAGCAAACTGACCAGTAAGACTTGGGCTTTGGGGTTCCCACCTCACCCCTCAGACTGACACAGCTCTATGTGTATAATATCTTTTGACACAAAAAACAATTTTGCTAATAGAACAGATGGTTAGATAATAAAACAATAACTCTTCTTTTCTTTTTTATTTAAAGGAAAATTTCAAGGTACTCAGTGCTGTACAGCTGCAGGTGTTACTGCAACAATACATCAGTTTGCTTCTGTTTATTTCAGTCACTTGTGGCCAGTTTAGAATCACAGAGAAAAGCTCCAGAAGGGAATCAAACTTAAAACTCTGTGACCTAAGAACTTCTGATCACACAATAGCAATTAACCATAGCTGCCATGGTAAATTATTACTGATAACTATTGTGAGTAGTCCTGACATTAATATGATCAGGCAGTATTATCGTATATATATATATTTATAAAGACTGGATCAAACAAGTAGCCCTTCGCGTTGCTCTGTACCCGTGAAGTAGCTCCCAGTCTCAAAAAGGTTGGTGACCCCTGATTTACAGCTATCAATTTTCATATCAAACATAAGTCCAAGAATCAGAACCCGGCAGCACGGGTCACTTTCTTCGGTTGGAGCGCAGATGTCTTCTGATGATCATGTGATCGCTGGCACCCTGATCTCGACACAGCAGTTTTTGCTTGTGCTTTTAAAAACTGATTAAATGTCCCAGACTGTAATGATGGCTGAGCTAATGTTGTTCAAGGTAAGTGAACATAATTAATTGAATACATTTTTGCCTTAATAAGGCAGCATGGCATTAACAACTGTGTAATATTGTGTAGTGTTGTGTTGTGTTGTGCAACACAACACAGTGGTGTGAGCACTATATGGAAGCCTGAAGTGTTTGGAACCTTTGACTCACCCTCTGACCTAACAAGAGAAGATTTACAGTGCACTCTAACTGTGTCACTTAGATTGAGAAGCGTTCATTACTGCATCTGCAGGTTGAGCAGTTTTAAATGCCCTCGGCCCTTATCAATGCCCACCAAGAGCTCAGCTTTTACTCCATCACTGAAGGGAGAGTTAACCCAAATGTCAGCCATAAATCCTGGTGTCTGGAACAGGCACATTCAGAGTAATGAGGCAGCTTACCCACTCAGCACAGTCACCATATAAAGACCCATCTTCCTAAAGATCTCCCAGTCTTCCACCTCAATGATCTTTGCAGCAATAAGGAACAGGATACCAAACGGCATGTAGCTGAAAAGTACACATAGAAACATAAGAACAGAGAAAATATACATTTATAAAAATCAATGGTGCTCCTGATATTTCACTATAGAAGCCACAGACAGTCTTAATACCATGATAAACCAATTTGTAGGAAATATGTTTTAGTTTAGTCATCTTTTAATTGCTCACTAGAATTAAATGCTTTTGTTTTCAACTTTATTTATTGAATTTTTACAGCTTGACATACATCAATCATCAGTACAATGAAAACACAGTTGTTATTGATAGAAAGAGAGAAGTTCAAGCTGATTTCTCCCAAAACCCTACCCACCCCAAACACACCCCCTTCTAGGTCTGAATGCAAGACAAACAGCCTGCAGAGATCCAATCTCTGCAATAACGTCTAGCAACATGATATACACACACACACACCCATCCACACACAATCCAAAGGAAGAAGAAAGAAATAAAGAACGAAAAAATAATAATACTGATAATAATAAATAAATGTATATATATTTATACATACATGCTAGTAAATTAAACAAAAATACAAATAGATTCTGGGTTAAAGCATGGTGTGGGGCTGATTTCTTTTTTAAATATTCTAGGGGGCACTGTAGAGGAATTAGGCCACATCCACCAAAAACTGGACTGCATTCCTGTCAGGGGTTGGACAAGGATTGATCACAGTGAGTTTGGCTCAGCTCAGTCAAAACATGTGGAATCTAAAGCCAAATGTATGGCCGCGGCGTGACCTGCCACTTCACCGCGCCGACAGCCACAGCCTCCACTGAACCCTCTTGGTGCTTTAAAGCAAGTGAGACCAACTTGTTATCTGTCATCTGACACAAGACCATATGGATTAGGGGAAGAGAGCCAGAGATGGAACTTTTCAAGTAAAAAGTCACTTCCTGTTCTGAGGGGGCCGGCTTAGATGACGTCAGACTATGGCAACAGAGCATTGTTAGGCATCCCACCAGGATCACTCATGCCAAATGTTGGTGCCAACTGAGTGTTCTGGGTGAAATCTATAGCGTTCGGTTTGTTTTGGTGAATACACCAAGTATGCCACTCTGCCACACCCTCTGAATATATACAAAAAGTCAATTTTATAGATAACTTTTAAAGCCCCATGCCTTAACTGCAATCTGACCAAGAATGAAGCTGATAGTTTGAAATCCCTAGGATGAGTTTGTTAAAAGTAGAGATGAGTAAAAGTGAAAAATGGCCAAAATTTCACCTTTGACCTAAACTAGCCACCTGCATGTACATTTCAGGGGGTACCTCCAAGAGACTTTTTTTCTTGATTTGGGGGGATCTACCTAGGTGCTGAGTTTCAGAACTCTACGACTTACGGTTTCTCCCATCTCACATTAGTGGGTGCTGAAGAGCAGTTTGGCCACGCCCACTTGCAATTCCCCCAGAATCCGAGAATTTTCTTTGGGGGAAAATGGATGGAGTCAAATTACAATTTTATGGTATTGGGCTCTTTAGAGATTCACAAGAGTCAATCATAAAAAGTTTGGTGCAAATCGGATGATGCATATGTGATTTAGAGACAATTGTATGCAAATGGCAAGGGATTGAAATTTGCGATTCGGCCACGTTCACAAGGTGACCTGAAGGGTGTTACCAGGGGTCAAAGTTTGCTTATTTGCCACAAAACACAAAACTGTTAAATCTCCTACACAAAAACTCACAGAGGCACCAAACGTTCAGCAAGCAGGTAGTGTAGACAGACTTCATAATCACGTCATTTATGCCATTTGGGACAGGTTTAAAGCTATATGAATCAAAGAGTAAAAGTAAAACATCCATCAGAAAAAAACACGGCCTGCTGACCTGCTGTAATTCGATGATGGGGTCTTTCAGTCCCCACTTGGTATATCACGGCCTGCTGGCATGCGTTTAGGTACGTGTGTATCACCGTGAGTTGTTGTGCGTCTTGTTTATCATTTCGTATGGCACCTAGTGTATATGTGTGTATGTGTGTGTGTGTGCACCCCCTACATACACACCACATCGACAGATGAACGCTCACACACAGCCCCTCATGTAATCACAGCCACAGCACGTACGTCTTTCCCTCTGTTGCCAAAGATCCTCCTAGACTCCGCGAACAGAGAGCAGCCCAGACCTCTATTTACTCATACTGGCGCACACACCCATCATGTAATCATAGCTGGAGCACATAGGTCTTTCTCTGTGATAATGCCAGGAACACAGAGCAGCTAGCTAAGGGTGTTCACTCGGCTGCATGCCGGCATCTACCATGAACTGTGGCACTATTACAGCAGCAGTTTGGCTTCCTCTGCTTTGTGTTACAGCCAGCAACACAGAGGCACCACATCAACTGTGACATTTTCGCTTCAGCGAAGTCTGTATCACTTCAATCTTTTTTCTTTCTTTTTTTTTTTTTTAATTCAAGTTTTTATTAAGGAACAACATAAAGAATGTGCATCTCATTTGTTCACAAAAGGTAGCATAGTGCTATACAATCATTTGTTCCGTTTGTTATATTAATCAATACAATATACCCCTTCTTGTGATTGTCTCATCTCCAGTATTTAGTGTTCCATTTTCTTCCCTTCTTCCCCCCCAACTCCTCTCAGAAGAATAGGGAGGAAAAAGAATGAGCAAGTCAGTATCACTTCAGGATAACTTTTATGAACCTTAAAACAAATGGTTCAACAGCGGAGCTAATAAACAATGGGTGTCACCTCACTTTCATTAGTTTCAGATCTGGCGTTCATGAAAGAGTCCAATTGAGTCCATGTTCCAATTTATTTTGAAATTTTTCTTATCAATATTGTTGGGTTAATATTTGAATGTCAAGACTTGAGATTTATGGGGATTCAGTTTCTAACCTGAAAATTTCAAATATACCAACAAGATTTTATATAATTCTGGGAGGGATTCCTGGGGTCTTGCCAAGTAGATTAAAATATCATCCGTAAAGAGCGCTAATTTTTGTTCATTATGGTTTATTTTTATGCCATGTATTTTAGTGCTTTGCCTAAGCTGTTGTGCTAAAGGTTCAGTAAAAATGGCGAATAGCAGTGGGAACATAGAACATCCTTGACTCCACCCTTGTTCAATTTTTATTTCTTCTGATAACCCCCTGTTAATCCAAATCTTACAGTTTATTGTACAGTTCCTGAATTATCTTTATAAATCTATTAGAAAAGTTGAATTGGGACAAGACTCTGGATAAGAATGACCAGTCTACAGTATCGAATGCTTTTTCTGCGTCTAGTCCCAGTATTATTGCTTCTTTGTCCGTCTTCTTAAAGTGGTTGATCAAGTTTAGGGTTCTTCTAATATTGTCTCTGGTTCGTCTGTTCTTTATGAACCCTGTCAGGTATAAATTTATGATTTCTGGGAGGATATGTTCTAGTCTTTTGGCTAATATGGATGTGAAGATTTTATAATCTTGATTTAGTAGGCTAGTTGGGCGGTAATTTGAAGTTTGTCTTTTCCTTCTTTTGGGATAACTGTGATCAATGTTTCCCTCCAGGAGGGAGGAATTTGTCCCCCATTTAGAACCCAATTAAATGTTCTCAGGAGAACAGGAGACAATTGTTTTGAATAGAGCTTATACCATTCAGCATTAAATGGTATAAGCTGGTGATTTATTAAGTTTGAATCTATTTATTGCTTTTTCAATTTCTTGTGATGTTATATTTTTGGTCAGGGCTTCATTTTTTCATTTGATATTGTAGGCAGCAACAATTCATTCAGTATTGTATTAGCTTCATTCATTCCTTCTTTTTTTTAGAGTGTACAGTTTTTGGTAGTATTTGCCTATTTCTATGCCTTTATAGGTAACTTTTTTAGTAATTGGTTCTCTAATTTTGTATATAGTTCTTTCCTCCTGTTGTTTATTTAGTCTGTATGCTAAGAATTTTGAGGACTTTGGGCTTGTTTCATAGTAACTCTACCTTAAGCATAAGAGTTTTTTCTGTGTATCGGTCTGTAATTCTTGATTGATTTCATCCCTGGTTTGTTTTATTTTTAGTAAGGTTTTTAAGTCTACTTTGATTTTATTTTTTTTTCTCTAATTCGGCCAATTCGAGTTCCAATTTATTTAATTTTTCTTGTCTAGTTT
This sequence comes from Poeciliopsis turrubarensis, assembly GCA_010277015.1. NCBI lineage: Eukaryota > Metazoa > Chordata > Actinopteri > Cyprinodontiformes > Poeciliidae > Poeciliopsis > Poeciliopsis turrubarensis. The sequence continues at coordinate 293,552 of VMRN01000155.1, read as the reverse complement.
TTTGTATAAGAGATGATTTTGCAATTATTTTCCCTCTTAGAAGAGCTTTACATGCGTCCCATAATATTACAGGAGAGACTTCTCCATTATTGTTGTCCTGCATATATGTCTGAATTTCTTGTCTTAAATCTTCTTTAGTTTTACCCTTGAGTATGCTAGAGTTAAGTCTCCATAGAAACAGGGATTTGTTTTGTTAATATTTACTTTTATATAAAGTGGGCAATGATCCGAGAGGTCCATCAGCCCAATATGACATTTTTCTACTTGTCCTAAGTCCTTGTTATACATGAAGAAGTAATCAATTCTTGAATATAAATGGTGAGCAGCTGAGTAGAATGTATAGTCCCTCTTTCTGGGGTTGAGTTCACGCCAAACGTCCCCAGCTCTTTGATCATTTTCCTGATCTTCCTACCTATACTGCTATTAACTCTGGGTTGTTTAGAGGTATCTTCAGAGGGATTTAGTCTTACATTAAAGTCTGCACCACAGACTACTAGTCCACGTGATTTCGTCATCATCATATCAAAGATATGTTTATAAAATGTCCACTCTGAACCCGGCGGAACATATACATTGATAAAAGTAATCTCTTGTCCTTCAAGTCTGTCCACTACTATATTATATCTACCATCTTTGTCTTTATATTCATGGATCATCTCAAATGTGATCTTCTGGTATATTAAGGTTGCCAAGCCCCCTTCTATGACCTGATTTATGTGATGAACTAAATACCTGGTCAAAGCCCATTTTTTTAAGTTTAGCATGTTCTACCTCTTATTTAAAGCCCGCCTCCAGCGCGCAGTTTAAACATTCTCAGCTGTTCTACTGTGATTGTGGCTTGCTTATTATAAGCCCACTGTTATTTATAATAATGATTAATGATATTTTTAGTAAAATTGAAAGTAAGTTTGGAATTACTTTATATGCGGATGATGGTCTTATTTGGAAAAGGGGAAAAAATATAAAATTTATAAATAATAAAATGCAAGAAGCGTTATGTAATGTAGAAGATTGGGCTCTAAAATGGGGATTTAGAATTTCAATTTCAAAATCTAAATTTGTTAACTTTACTAATAGGAAAGTAGGCACTAATGTAAGATTAAAATTGTATGATAAGGATGTAGAAAGGGTAGATCAGTTTAAATATTTAGGATTATGGTTTGATAAAAAAAAAACTTACGTGGAAAATGCATATTAGTAAAATCATAGAGAAAAGAAGAAAAATATTAAATATCATGAGGTGTTTAAGAGGCAAGGACTGGGGTGCTGGTAGGAAAACTTTGAAAATATTATATATTGGACTTATTAGATTGGTAATTGATTATGGGTGTGTGGTATATAATTCAGCCTCAAATAGTTTATTAAAAGAGATGGATAAAATTCAATATCAAGCATTAAGAATTTGCTGTGGGGCAATGAAAACAACACCAGTGTCAGCATTACAAGTAGAAATGGGAGAGGTGCCATTGGAGTTTAGAAGAAAACAATTAGCGGTAGTGTTTTGGGCAAACGTAAAAGGACATAAAAAAAGTTACCCTATAAATAATATTCTACAACCATGCCATGAAAAAGTTAGGAACAAAAATTTGAATAGTTTTGGCTGGATAATAAGTAAAGAAATAAATGAAATGGGATTAAGTCAATGTTTAATTAGTCCGATGATGGATTCCTCGTGTACTCCGCCTTGGATACAAAAGGAGACGGAAGTTGATTTCAAATTATTGGAGGAAGGAAGACAAATAGTAGAGGGAGAGGTGGAAGGTTATATAAGAAGGGAATATGGTGAACACTTACAAATATATACAGATGCGTCAAAAATGATAAATGATAGAGTAGGAGTAGCATTTATAGTTCCTGGTTTAAACATCATGGAAAACAAAAGAATAACGGAGAGTTTGAATGTTTATACGGGGGAATTAATGGCTATTTCAATGGCATTAAGGTGGAGTGAAGAATTAAGTAGAAAGAAAGTTTTAATTTGTTCTGACTCAAGTAGTGCACTAACAAGCATTATGGAGCAAGAGTCGGAAGCAAGACAGGATATTCTGTTAGATATAAATAAATCAGTTTATAAAATGGGAAAAAATGGATCTAGTGTTAAATTTATTTGGATTCCGGCTCATGTTGGAATAATAGGAAATGAATTAGCAGATAAATTTTCAAAGAGTGCGACTAAAAGGAATGAAGTTGAACTTAAAGTTAAGTTTAGCAAAAATGAGATCAGACATATGAGTAAAATGTACTACAAGAAGAAACGGCAGGAACAATGGGAGGGTGAAAGGAAGGCAAGATTTTATTATAGTATTCAAAAAAAAGTGGGGGAGTGTAGAAAAGAAAATTGGAATAAAAAAGAGGAAAATATTATATCTAGGTTAAGATTTGGACATACAGGGTTAAATAGCACTTTGAAAATAATTAATAAGCATAGTACAGGGTTGTGTAATTTTTGTGGAAATTTGGAGACTGTTCAACATATTTTTATGGAATGTAATAAGTATAATTTGGAAAGAGGGGAATTAATTAAAGAGTTAAATAGAAATAAAGTTAAATTAAATATTAGAGACCTACTACAAAAGTCATCTGGGGATGTGGTTTTTAGTTACGTGTTTAGATTTCTTAGAAGCACAGGTTTAATGTGGAGATTATAGAGGCTAGACATCTAGTCCATACTCCAGTCCAGAAGGTAATGCACCTAAAAGTTGTTTGCCAACCGCCATTAAACAAAAAGAAGAAGAAGAAGAAGAAGAAGATTGTGGCTTGCTGTTGGCGTCTTCGGCACAAACGCACCCAAATCTTTAAATTCACTGATTTGATTGCTTGGTGAGTTTATTTAATAGCACTGTTGCGTTTATATTTGAAACTTTTGCTGGATTGCTCATTGGAGCTTTGTTTTTAGAATTATTGGCACGGCTTACATCACATGTGTCAAACTCAAGGCCCGGGAGCCAAATCCGGCCCGCCGTAGCTTTTTATGTGGCCCTCCACAGAGGAGACTAAACACTAAGTGTGATTAAATATTTTATTATCAATCATATCAATGCAGTTTTTATCTGTTTACTGCCAATTTATATCAATCAATCCCTCCAGTTTCTTGAGAATTTAGTTGATGTATTATTATAGTCCATGATTTATACAGCGAGTAAATAAACAAGTTGCATTTATTATTAGTTCCTGAAGGGACTGAAAAGATCTTCAATAATATTATGTAATTTTAAGAATTCATTGACATATTAACAGTTAGTGAACAGGTTTTATCAACATATTCTGGCACAACCGGCCCTTTAAGAGCCTTTATGATCTTGATTTGGCCCAAAACAAAAATGAGTTTGACACACCTGGCTTACATGGACCGTCACACTGGATTCTGTCCCAGCTGATTGTGACTAAGTATGCCCCGCTCTCTGAGAAGGTAACTCGTTGCCGAATTTTGTGTGTGTTTTGACTAATTTACATAGATTTTAAGGCAGTGAAGTTAAAATGAAAGAATGTAGCTACACTTAAAGTTGATATTGCGCAATATATTTATTTATTTTTCCTTTTTCTCACTCTGTTTGAGTATTTGATTAATTTACTTTAATTTTCTTGATACTTTATGCTTTACTTTATTTGAATTATGGTTAAGTTAACCTGATTATTAAAATGTTTATGTATAATTGGAAATTATGCAATAGCATTCAACGTGCATAAACTAAATACTTAAATTTAATTATTTATTTCATACTATGTTTGTATAAAATTGTTTGATAAAAATACTTAATGGGTTTTCTGACCTTTTAGGCCGGGTTTTTTTTTTCTGATGGATCAGATCCTCACCTGGATCTGAAGATGGTGAGCTAAGAACAAAAGGACTATGGACTTTATGATTTTGGATATTAATTTATTTTGTCTCACTGTACTGTTGTAATTGTCTATTTTTATACAAATCACTTAATATATATGCACCGAAACCAAAAGTACTGTTCCTGTTTTTACATCTTTTCATTCACACCTCAGACTCCTTAAAGCAGGGGTGTCAAACTCCAGTCCTCGAGGGCCACTGTCCTGCAGTTTTTTGATGTGCCACAGGTACAAAAACGCTGGAACAAAATGGCTTAAGTTCCTCCTTCCTGTGTAGATAAGTTCTCCAGAGCCTTGCTAATGACCTAATTATTCTATTCAGGTGTGGTGCAGCAGAGGCACACCTAAAAGTTGCAGGACACCGACCCTTGAGGACTGGAATTTGACACCTGTGCCTTAAAGGGCCATTCTTCTGACGCTGCTGATGTCATGACTCCTGCCTTTCTGCTCCACCTTCTGTGCTGATTGCTTATGGCTCTCACCTGCACTGTGCTGCCCCCTATTTATACTGCTGCTTTTCACCTGCTCACTGCGAGATCGTCTGCCGCTCCTGTAGCAGTGTTCTAGCCATTGTTTCTGAGAGCTTGCTGATTTTTCCATCCTGCCTGTTTCCACCATAGATTCTGCCTAGTCCTTCGGCTGCTGACTTTGTCCTGACCTCCTGTGAAGAACCCTGCCTGTCGCTGACCCTGCCTCCTGTTTGCCGTTCTCTGTTTTTTTTTTTTTTGCCCTTGGCCCTCCCGTACCTGATCCCTGGTCATCTTTTACTCAGCATCTGGTTGGTGGATTTTGCTCCTGTTTTCTGTTTGTTCCCTGAGCCCCCCTAGACCTTCCATTATCCATTCCTCCTCCTTCGTCCCACCCCCCTGGCCGGATCCCTGACCCCTGCGGATTCCTCCTCCCTTCTCCGCTCGTCTTTTCCCTTCCCGTTCAGTCCCATCGAAACCTTTATTTTGTCATTAAACATCAGTTGAAACTTATTCCTGTGTTGGCTGCGTTTTGGGTTCTGGCCGAGTTTGTTTTAACGTTACAGCTTTGGTAGCCGCAGTTAGCTGCTTAGCCCATAACTGTTACACTACTGAAACAAAAAACAGATGTAAACAAATCGAACATTTTAGCTTTGTAAACCAAGCCTAACACATGTCCATTTAAAGACTTCCTTTCTGCTGGTCCCGTTAACAACAGTGTTATAGTTTGTGAACGCTTTTGAGGGAGAACCAGCGCAACTCCGTGGTTGCAAAGGGCCCTCTGGTGGCGTTACCTGCTTATAGTGATCCAATTTCTAGGTGTTGTCCCCGACTCCAAATAACATTAAAAGAAAAGAGCAATAATAATAAAGACCGGGATATGCTTGATCCATCCGCTCCTATGGTTGTGCCTGTCCTCTTCTAAACTCGTCCAGTTTCTTCTTATAACCCTCCCGCATTCCATTTCATGGGTGATCCTTGTCGTTCTTTCCCGATTTGGTCCACATCGTGTTCCTGATCTTGTCAACCCACGTCATGGATGGCTGGATGACGGTGATTTGGAAGCCTCGATCCACCATGTCTTTTCAGCTGCAGAGTTGTAGACACCATGTTGTTCTCGTAGAATCCTCTCAACTTGGCCGGGAACAGGGTTTGGAATTTGATCTTCTTTTCTCTGAGGACCCGCTTCACTTCAAGGTACTCACATCACCGTTTTAACACATCTGGAGCATAATCGTGGTCCACTATGACTTTTTTTCCTTCCAGCATGAAGCCTTTCTTTTGCCAAGCTCGTTTTAATATTTCATCTTTGACTTTGGATGTGGCAAACTTAACTAGTATTGAACGCGGGGGACCTCTGGTGGAGCTCGGGACCCAGAAAGCGGTGAGCTCTCTCAATGCTCATGTCGAGTGATGTCGGAATATCCAGTTTCTCTCTAAGTAGATTCTCTATGAAGGCTGGGATAGATGGTGAGCCATCCTCAGAGCCCTCCACAATGCCGTGGAGCCTCAAGTTTTCCTGTTTCGATCTTCCCTGGAGCTCCACTAGCTTAGCTTCGAACTCGTCCTGCACTTTACTTAGCTTCATAGCTACTTCTTTGAGCTGCTGAATCCTGTTTTCCGCTTCCAAGATGCTCATTTCTGCCTTGTCCAGTCTTCTTTTTCTCCTCTTTAACCTCTCGGAAGCCCTTGCCATTTTCTAAATGTGATTCTCTTGACTCTTCAAGAATAGTTTGTAGATTAATTGTCTCGTTAGCTAAATCGCTAGCCGCTAATAATGCTTCCAAGCCCGAGCGGTTAGCCATATTGTCTTCGTTCGTATCTTCTTCTCTTAACATTGATTGCCGAGACAGCAGAGTGTTCTTTGGTTTAGGTTTGGGCATTTCGATTCACTTTCAAGATTATTTTATATCCTGCGCTTGCCTCAAACCTGTGTTTTCTAAAAATATGTCGGGGAGCCACCCGGTTAATCTGTCGCCATTTAGCTTGCTCACCCAGAAGTCACTGTATCACTTCAATCTTGCACGCACAAGAGTTAATCATCGTCAGGTGCCCCACAATACCCAATGGTCAAATGATGACATCACATAAATCACGCCCCCTGAGAACAGGAAGTGTCATGTTTTATTCTAAACGGTCTCTATCTGACCCCTTTGACCTAATCAACATGAAACAGAGACAGAAGACATGTTGGTGTGATGTGGATTCCAACCCTGACCATTTTTGATGGAGTAAGTGGCTGTGGCAAAGTGACCTGTAACTGTGGAATTCAGAGCCAAACGAACTCTGAACTCCACAGTTTCGAGTCGAGCTGCACCAAACTCACTGGGATGGATCCTTATCCACCCCCCAACAGGAATCCACAATTGTTGGTGGGTGTGGCCTAATTTCTCTACAGCGCCCCCAAGAATACTTTAACGTTCAGCCCCAAGCCATCCTTTAACCCATAATTATGAAACTTCATACACATATATATCTTGCTAGGACATGCATAAAAGTCTCTTGGAGCCTTGGTCCAAACCCAACAGGAAGTCAGCCATTTTGGATCGAAGCCGCCATCATGTAATTTTTATAGACATCATATCTGATCGAACTCGTCCTACAGCTTTTAAGATACAGACTCGTGCATCAAAGCTTGCAGGTGTGGCTCAGTGTCAAACCTTGACTATTTGCCATGAAACATCAAGGTGCAACAATTTCGACATGCAAGATGACAGCTGCATCAGACTTTCTATGTCTCATTATTTCTATGTTTGTGAGTTTTTGTGTAGGAGGTATAAGAGTTTAGTGTTTCATGGCGAATAAGTGAACTTTGACCCCTGGTAACGCACCTTCAGCATGCACAAAAACTCACCATTTTAATAACTTTTAATCGGCTATGCCTTATGAACAATCTGACCAAGTTTGAAGCCGATCAATCGAATTCGCTAGAAGGAGTCTGATCAAATGCGAAGGCTGTAAGCGGTCAAAATCTAAACTTCAATCCAAAATGGCTGACTTCATGTTTGACTTGCACTATGACATTAATTGAATTTTCTGTGCATCTTTGGGAGCTCTGTAAGTGTACCAAATTTCATGTCTCTACGATGAATATGAAGAGTTTCCATTTGGCTATGTTGAGCCATTTCTAGTGCAATTTTTGCCACAACGTTAAAATACACACATTTTTCGCAGTCCTGACACGTCTGCCAAGTTTAGTGAGTTTTTTAATATGATAAAGTACCCAAAAAGCCAATTCATTTCCATCAAGAAAAAAAAAAAAACACTGATTGAGGCCTTCGCAGTGCTGAGCTGCTCAGGCCTAATAACTAAGAAATCTTGCTATTACAATAGGCCTTCGCAGGGCTTATGCTTGGGTCTAGCAAGATTGATCTAGCATTCAGAACTAAGGAACATAGGGCTCGAGTAATGAGAAGGACTAAATAAATAAATAATGTAACTAGAATTGCTAAAGAAAGATGGACATAAATTCAGACAAAAAGATTAACTAAAACTAAAGTGACAAAATAAGAAACTAGAAACACTACGGGGGGAGCTAGAAAAACTTCACTGGAACCACTGAAGAAATGTATACATCGTACCAGACATATAAGAATAACTGAATCTCTAGGATGATGAAATAACAAAGAAATATTACTAGAGGTTTATAATAATACTAATTTATTATATACCTCTAATAAATTAGAGGTTTATTATTATAACCTCTAATAATAAAACTAAAACAACCATGAAGGGCTACCTTAAAGTGACCTAAAACATAATGATGAATTAGATGAAAAAAACAAAACCAAACCTAAAAATCCCAGAGTCCTAACACTGTTAAACCCACCAAACCAGTGGGAGTCTGCTTAATTTGTAAGGGTCTCTTAAAAAAAAAAAACAACAAAAAGAGTAAATTAATCATGAACACATACCACATAATTATCTGCACTAGTTTCATGGTGGCTTCATTCAGGGCATCGAAGAATTCCAGGAGTATTCGGCCTTTGTCTCCCATCTTTCCAATAACAAGTCCAAAAGCCACACAGAACACGATGAGGCCCAGTACGTTTATTCCATCTGAATACGCTCCAACAATTTTATACTCCCTAGTGATGTTCTGGAAAGACAAACCCCCCATAATAAAGAGATCAAATCCCTCCTGGGTTTTCCCATCAGACGCTGTGCGTAAACTCAGAGGGCTCACCTACCTCTACGACTGTCATGAATGTAGTAGCAAGAGGTGGAATCGTGGTGGTGTTGGTCAATACTTTCATTGGCTCCAGCTCTTTCCGCTTTGTTTTGTACTATAGTGAAATTATGGAATATAAAACATGTTAATAGCAGATTCTTACGGGTTCATCGCCAGCCTTCCCACTATAGCATGATGATGGAAAAGATTTAAAATGGTTTGTAACATCTTTGGAAATGTGTGGAATGAATGTAAAAAGTGGCTGACCTGCTGAAAACAAGCCTGCACCAGGTTTTCTGGAAACATGTTTCTGTCAAGAGAAAATGTACCACAAACAGAGATAAATTGCTTCAGCAACATGTTGATTACTGCAACATTTCTGAGACCCCCAAAGTCTTTGCGGGATCTTCATGAAGAGCCTGTTGTTTTCTCATTAAACTTTTGCTGTTGTGCTTTAGTGTTAGCAGAACTAATATTATGATTAGAACTTTAGGGTTAACGTAAGTACTTTTTTAGCTTGCAGAGCCACCTCTATTCATATGCATGCATATAAGTTCATGTAAAAAAAAAAAAAAAAAGGCAAGCATATTGCAGCAGTGGGAAGAATAACTCCCCGTTAACAAGGAGAAACCTCAAAAAGAACCATAACCTGACTTAGTGTGAGCGACCATCTGCCATGACCAACGGGGAGTTTCGGAAGGGCCACAAATCGTTTATAGTTACACATATCAAGAAACTCACCTAAGGAGATCCAGCAGTGTATCAACAGTAGTAACATTGGGGGTGGTCCCTGCTCTGTCAATGTTCTCAGCTTCTTGAGACACACCCGGTTTGATCGTCATCACCAAAATAATTCCTTCAAAGAGTAAGATCATCATTTAACAAGAGAAGTAAAATAGTGTGCACAACTCCAATGGAAAAAAGGGGAAAGAGTACATGGGTGCCTGGTACTGAAGAACTACAAAAATATAAATACATTATAATAAGGGAAAAAAAATATTTTGGCCTTTATTAAAAACTTTGTATATTTTTGGGGTGCCGGTTATACCTTTTTTTAGAGCATTATTTGCCAAGGATGCAGATTAACTACCAAGGCAACAGTACAAACCAGACAGTAGGCATGAGCCGAGTATTGATATCAAGGTAAACTGGCACATTGAAAAGTTACATTTATATGCATAAAAAAACACCTACATTTTAAAGTCATTCTAATGAGATCCAAGATAAAGTTCTGGGTTGAGCATACTTTACTCTGGCTTTATGAGGTGCAGAGTATACAGTGCTGCACTTCCCACACTATTTGTCATAATTAGAAAAGACCTATTTGGTTGTGTAAAAAGTATTTTCAGTGGCACGAAAACAGTTAAGGTGTGGAAACTCAGGGATTACCACTCACCACTCCTATTAGGATAATACTGTTTTAAAACTGCAACCTATGAGCTGAAAATTGGCTGGGAAAATACTTTAAACAAATCTAAAATATTTTTGCTTGAAATTGTTATGTTAATACTCTAACAGTTTGGTTTATTTGTGTATGGTTAACTAATCATACTCTTAAACTGGTCCATGCCTACTAGGGGTTTAAAAACCCTGTTAGAGAAGGAAGATAGTAACTCACCGAGAATAACTGCAATGATAGTTGTTGAGAAGTAATAGATAACAGCCCGGAGACCTATCTTTCCTGATACCTCCGAGTCAAGGGCTGCAACACCTGTTAACAACAAGCCCATCATCAAACATAAAGACATACACTCACCGGCCACTTTATTAGGTACATCTGTCCAACTGCTCATTAATGCAGATTTTAAATGAGCCAATCACATGGCAGCAACTCAACGCATTTGGGCATGTAGACATGGCCAAGACGATCTGCTGCAGTGGTGCCAGGCTGGTCTGAGTAATTAAAAAACTGCTGATCTACTGGGATTTTCACGCACAACCATCTCTAGGGTTTACAGAGAATGGTCCAAAAAAGAGAAAATATCTAGTCAGCGGCAGTTCTGTGGGCACAAATGCCTTTTTGATGTCAGAGGAGAATGGCCAGACTGGTTCGAACTGATGGAACGGTAACCATTACTCAACGGTCACTTGTGACAACCGAGGTATGCAGAAGAACATCTGTGAACACACAATACGTTGAACCTTGAGGTGGATGGGCTACAGCAGCAGAAGACCACACCGGGTGCCACTCCTGTCAGCTAAGAACAGAAAACTGAGGCTATAATTCACACAGGCTCACTAAAAGTGGGCAATAGAAGATTGGAAAAACGTTGCCTGATCTGATGAGTCTCGATTTCTACTGCAACATTCAGATGGTAAGGTCCGAATTTGGTGTCAACAACATGAAAGCAACAGTTCAGGCTGGTGGTGGAGTAATGGTGTGGTTGATATTTTCCTAGCACACTTTGAGCCCATTAGTATCAATTGAGCATGTTTGTCCATCTATGGAAAAGTGGAAATTAAGAGTCAGGGTTTTACTATTTCAGTTCACAGTTCATGAAGTGGGTCTATCACAGTTACAGTACAAAACACCTTTCTGTTCACAGACACAGAAACATCCTGACCCTAACATTCTGTACTGTTCTTTAGTTTTACCTTATTCAAATGACTCCAGGGAGGTTTGGGTAATTAATTACAAAACAACACAACAGTCACTAATCAAACTTCAAAAAGAGGAATTAGCAAGGCTAAGGACCGGGATCAGACTAACCCATTATTTATCCAAATATTTTGCACACATGCAACATTTTGTACTTAACAACTACAAAATAATATTTAAATAAATAAAGCCAATGCTGTACACAATTTCTATTCATAAATATCATAAAAATAATTCTAAATTAAGTACTGCATTGCCCTTTGCAAAAAATCGCTAAGCATAATATTTTGCATTACAAGTTGCCATTTGAATATAGGTCCCGATGATACAAGTCTGGCCCCTTATAGCTGGTTAAAAAAAATCAATATAATGTTCTTTACTGTTTACTTTAGAGGCTGGCTCTAGACCAGATTCACCACAGGGGACCTTGTAGTCAGTGTGTTTTATGGGGAACACTTAAAAAAGAATTACACAAAAAGCACAGCAAGATATGATTATACATAATAAATATATTAAGTCAGTGAAAGAGCCACTTTTATCTCCAGAGATTCAGGTTGCAGATTCCTGACCTACCAGATGGGAAATGTGATCCAATCTGGGGCTGTTGTAAACGAAACATTTGTTTCTATTATACCTACTCAGATCCATGTTTACATTTGTTTGTTTTATGAATGCTTTTATGTTTTCTGATTGCCTTGTCTTAAATGGAGCTACATGTGAAATACCTTACCTTGCCTTCTGATAGGGTCACACCTTTACTAATCATACAGACATTTTTAGGTAGAGCGGACCTCACTGTTGCAGTAATCAATGTGACTAAAGATAAATCTATGGATGAGTGTTTCTAGATCTTGCTGGGACAATGGTCCTTTAATCCTGGAAATGGTAGAAGACTGAATTTGTAATTGTGTTTTGTATCACACTCAGATTCCAGGCCTGATCACTGGTTTCTAGCTTTAATACCTGAAGCTGTGTGCTGATTCTAGCTCTTTTCTCTGTCGGTGTGACGATAACTACCTCAATTGATATTTACTAAAGAATTATAGAAATAAACAGTCAATTAATTTTAAGCAGCATAACATGTTTACCCCACCTTCACCATCTGAGTGCTAAATCAGACTGTGATAACTGTGGTGCTCAAGCAAAAAAGACACCAAGTCTGTCTCCTATTCATAAATAGAAATGTCCAGTATGTTCACAGTATATGTTAAAAGTAGCTTTTAGTTTCTTCTAAAAACAAACAAGTTGACTTTTTAAAGTCTTTTCATATTTATAACAGGAAAAAAAATCAGTAAAACCAAGACACTCACTATTCATAAAGCAGTCACTCTGTCAGTTTACCTGTGATCATACTTGAAATGATGAGTGGAAGGATGACCAGTTTCAGCATTCGCATCAGGATCTCTCCTGGGAAGCCGAAATACTGCTTGTGGAGATGGGAGAGGGACGCATACTCCCTCACCACAACACCCAAACTGATACCTGAAACATCAGATCAACAGCTTCTCAGTTTTTCTGACAGGTCATGTTCACCTGAAACAAACTGCAATATTTCAATAAAAATCCATTTATTCATCTAAGCCAAGTGTGTCAAATTCCAATCTTGTTTCACTTTCTGTATCCAGCTTGTTCTCCATAGGTCTGGCAATGACCCTATTATGAGAGCCTTTTCTGTTAAAGCAGAGATGCATTTACAAGCTGAAGAACAGTAGCCTGTGAGAATTGAAGTTTAAGAAACCTTACTCTAACCAGGCCTAACCATATGGCCACATTTTAAGGTTGTTTTCACACCTGACAGTACGGTAGACTCAGTTCAATTGGGGACCAAAATTGCAGCAGTTGTTACATTTCAGCTGCTGCGATTCACTTTCACACTGCACTGTCAAATGAGCCAAAAGTTTTTGAAAAATCTGTTTCCCCTCCTCGTCTGTGTTGGCGCTGCACTAAGAATCACTGAATTCACATGAAAATCTCTGAAGACACTGAACAAAACTTCCTACTTTTCAAAATGCGAACAAAAATGGAGTGGCGTCATATTTCAGTGGCTGTAGCACTTGTCTTTAGCTGAAAACCACAAACTATTTCTCCTGCTAGCAATAGATTAGAATGCCCTGTGCTGTTATCTAGTTCCTATTTCTGGAGTGGTCTCTGGTCTGTTTGGCATTCACATATTCACACCAGTGTTCACTTCAAATGAATGAGACCTAGATTCGTAGGCGGAGTTTGCTTTTTAATCCAAATCAGTGTTCAGTTTTAAATAACATTTCCCCAAAAGAACCAGACTTTCTAGGCAAACAAACTGGAGTTTGATTAAAGCAGATCAAATGGAGCTGGCACGTGAATGTAGCTGAAGAAACCCAGTTTATTCTCATGATATATAGAACAATTAAAACTATCCAGATGTGTCCTTTTAGGTATCTGGGAATAAAAGAATACAAAATACAATCTTCTTTCTTTATATAATTAGTAGAATAATGTGAATTATTCATATTTGTGCATCAAAACATATGTTCATGGTCTTCAGGGACTGTACTTAAATTATTCTTTTCTAGATGCACTGGGGATGTAAAGTGCTTTTAAGAGACAAAATCACCTTTCAGCACACACATCATTAAGATAGACTGGAATGCTAGTACATTCTAGCACTCTAGAATGGACTAGAATGCTAGTCCAGCATTTCAGACTAGACTAGAATGGATTGGCAACTTGGGCTTCAGTATCTCAGTCAGTGAGACACTGGAATCAAGCTCACAAACTTTTGACTAGCAGACAATTGCTCATTGTGGCCACAGCGACCATGAGCAATTTTTACTGAACTCAAAGCAATAATGATAAGGGTATAAATAAGCTATGATCAACAACCATAACAGACCTAAAGAAAATGTATGAAATTGGATAAATGATTTTTAAACTGAAAATTGTAAATAGCAAAGATATTTTATTTTATTATTGTATATTTATTTGTTTATCTCATTGTGACCATTCAAACTTCTCATTATGATTATGTACCAGTTCTGTTGCTTAGCTACATGTTTGGTTAATTTCTCTCTGTATCCAGGGTCCTTTCAAGTCTGTCAGCGGTAGGTATTCTTTCAAGCTGAGCTACTGTATCCATTCGTGTCTGCCCAACACTTAACTGGATTTTTAATGAATGGAGTCAGTCATGTTGCACAAAAGACAGTTTTTAGAAATGCTAAACAACATATTTTAGTCATATTTTCCTGTGAAGTAACTGTATTTCTGATCACATTTTATTAATAGAGCACATAATAAAATTAATATACACATAATAAAATGTATACACAAACTACACAAAGTTGAGGTTAAATATCTTTGAGGTGACATGTTTCACAAGTGAACAATTCGTACGAGAGGTGTCTCTTATTAACACAAAAAGCTTTTTCTTTCTTTTAAAGCTTTTGACCAAATTTCCAAAGCATGTTGGAAACGTTAACCAGAAAGATTAACGTTAGATGGCAAATCCTTCAGAATATTACAAATATTCTGGAGGAATATTTGTGATATTCCTTCAGAATATTACAAATAGAACACCAACTTCCAAGTTGGTGTTTTTCATTGCAGCACCTGTCTGCAGGCCTGTTCTGATTTTGACTACTTTGCGTTATTCATGTTGGATCCTTGTAAATTTAACAACCCTGATTACTGTGTAAATATGTTCACTATAATCATTTACTTGAACACCTTTACAACATAACAGTTCTCCTCATCCTGGCCCTGTCAGGATGACTTCAAACATCAACTATGAGTAGGGTGGATTTTGAAAAAACTTTGACCTGGAAAACATATTTGTGTTTACGTTCACAGTTTCTGGGAAAAACATTTCTGATTACGGCTCAGACGCATTTAAAATGCAGTCGAGGCTGAACCAGTCTGTGCACGGTGTGCTTTCCATGGTTTGGTAAATGAAACAACCTGGGAGAAATGTGTTGGGGATGAAAGAATCAAGGTTAAATAGTAACAGTGGATCACAAAGCTTATGTCTGCTGTGTAAGACCTACAGAAGATCATAATGATCCCACTGGGAATCCTCCCATTTCACAGCAATTCATATACAGCATACTGCTCTTAGAATGATCATGAAGCTAACTTCCATCAGACTTGGTGTTAAACAAAAATAATCTATCCACAGCTAAGCCCAAAACTATTCATTCCCCAAGGAGATTCAGATTTAAGATCTCCTTTTAGTTTTGCCAACTTGTTTATTCTGACTGAACGTAATGTTGATGGCTTAGATTGGATGTAGCCAACGTCTTGACTTGAATCTGATTGAGAATCTGTGGAGAGAGCTAGAGATTAGGGTGATGGTAAAGAGGTGTTCTTGCCTAAATGACTGAGCTCATCACCAAAGATAAATAATCAAAATAGCAGAGAAAACATGCAAAACATGCCTTTGGGGATTTTTGGGGAGGACACACAAAAATGACAGAATGTTCAGAACAGTGCTCACAGCACCCTTAAGAGAGAGTGTAAACATGAACACATCCCCACTGTTCTTTGTACACTCCACCAGCTTCCAATCTCTACTATGATCATTTACAAAATCTCCCTGCTCTTTTTTCATTGTCCACATGGTAAAGTACCCTCTTCCTTCTTAAAAGGCCAATGGCCCTCACACATTATCTGCTCCTCTTTGTATTCCCAGGATTTGTACCTCTGCCTCCTCAACTCCACAGATTGTAGTAAAGACTATGTACTTGTATAGCGCCTTATAAAGTCAAGAGGACTGATCCTGATACATTGTTTTATTATCTTTTTTAGAGATGCCTGTCCCATTTCTTATCAGAAACAGAATTTAAAAATCTGAAATAGAAATCTAGGGGTGGGGATAATTGTGATCTTAACTGCGAATAGCAGTGTATTGTCTTGGTGGTTTAACAGTTTAGGAAATCTTGTTCTCATAGTGCAACACAGTGTGACATTTTTGACTAAGGATGCTTTAAGAAGATAGAAAACAATTTTGTCTTAGCCCCAGACAAATTAGCATGTAGGTACCTTTATCTGAGTTTTTAGAAGCTGTTAGTAGCATTTATTATTGCAGCTTAGATAATAATTACTCACAAATTCCCAACAGAATCCCAGTTACAAAAATCTGACCAAACCTTTAAGTGGGGGTACACCAAGAATTGGCCAAAATTGGAATCAGTAGATCAGATGACAAAATACTCCAATTAGTGCACCCTTACTTTTAAGAGGGAGTTCAGGTTCACAGTTTGACAACAGAAAGAAAAGAGAGGACTAGTGTTTGACCTCTAACTTTAGGACACTGATCATTTATTAACCTTCACATTCCATGGAAGCACTTAAATTGCCATAACATTTCATATCGTTTTCTTTCTATGAAAATTCAAGCCCTACCTATAGTCACATGCTATGAGTTAGACATGTTATAAAATGCCTGAGCTGAAACATCAAAAAGGCAAAAAGTTATTCCAACTATCAAAGCCTGGGGAAAAGTTACTGAAAAAGTCAGTAACAAAGTAGCTGCTGCTCATACCATTTCAAGTCCACCTAGTCTGCTAATTCAGCAAACCGTCAGTGTAAAAGGAGACACTGATTAACCAAACATAGCTTCTGCCATTCTTGGACTTTGATGTCAATCTAAATAAGTTAAAACAAAAGTTTAAATATCAGAATTTAACAATGATATTTAAATTTGGCCTTTCACCATCTACATCCAGGATAGTTCAGGTAACAAGAGAGCTTTAATGCATTTCAACTTTCTTTTCTGCTTTAATTTTAATCAGGGAAAATATGCCCAGAAAGCCAAGATTTCAATGATTTCTATTAGCCTGGTATTTACTCAGACTGTTTTAATGCTTGATGACTGTTAAAATGAATAGAAAACTGGTCCCCATCTAAATATATAGTTGTAGTAGTTTAAAAGAGAGTATTAGTATTTGTTTAGCAGTTCTAGACACACTTGCTCTAATGCACTGGCAGAGGAGCTAATTTTTTTGTAAGAGCTTTAACACTTTTGTTATCTTTGAAAACATTAAGAGCACTTAGCATCGCCTAAGCTAATTTTCCCAGGTAAGTTCTAGAGCATTAATTTATTTGTCTGTTGTGTAAACTTTCTCCGGAATAAAGTTTTAAATCTGTCTGAAAATTTGGATTTCATTGACTATTCAGAATTTTTCAAGAAGTTAATGGTTATATTCATGGTGGAGACTCTTTTCTCCCCTCACATTCTCTCTTTTTTTTCCCCATAAAATATATCTCAAACAGGAAAAATAGTGGAGCATGTACAGTATTGAGCAAGATGAACATAAATCTAAGAGCATTATAGCACATGTAAATTACAATGTTGAAATTAAATTTGTGTTCTGTAGTTTTTCAAGGGTAGATATAATTTGAATTGAAGTTAGGGTTAGCTTCCGCTATAAAGTTGGTGTGCTTTAACCGAAGTATTTGTACCCTTTTTAATATTCAGTGGGAAAAAAATCTTTATTGGCATCACAGCAAGCAAAGTCTTCTCATAATTACTTGTTTTGGTTTTATGGTGATTTATTTTGTGATGAAAAAATTCAAATTAAAAAATACTTTATTAATTCCAAAAGGAAATTAATTCTATTTGTAACTCATTAATTCTTCAAAAAGTTTAAACCGTAAACAAGGGCTGTTGGTAGGAAAGCTCTCTTACAGCAGTCTGTATTGGAGTAAATCTGAAGAAGATTCTGACTGTTTTCCCAAGACAGTTTTGTGAAGAGCATGGTCAGGGTTGTCCATAATTTTCTTGCTTTTATGAAGAATCTTTTTTTGCAACATCAGCTGCAGAGGTTCCGCAATCGTCACCAAAGTAGAACCAGAACAGAACCAGAACAGAACCAGAACAGAACCAGCCTTCTTTATCGGGCTGTTGAACTTTTTGAGGGCCCTGGTTTTGATGCTGCTGCCCCAACAGATGATGGCAGAAAAGATGACGCTTTCAACAACAAACTTAGAGAAGATTTGCAGCAGCTTGCTGCAAACCTTAAAGGATCTTAGCTTCCTCAATAAGTACAGTCTGCTCTGTTTCTTCACTCCAGTTCAGTCTAGAGAGTCATTCCTCACTGGACTGAAGCTTCACTGTTGTGTCTCCGTACAGTCTGTTGCCCAGACGAACACAGAGATATTTATATTACTCCACCACTTCCACTTCTTCTCCCATGATGGAAATAGGGTTGTATCTAATCATGTTTCTCCTCAAATCTACAATCATGTCCTTTGTTTTGTTCACATTCAAGAGATGAATGTTTCCACACCATGACACAAAGCGGTCCACCAGATCTCTGTGCTCAGCTTATTGTCTCTGATACACCTGAAAACTGTATGGTCATCTTTAGCTCCGTTCACAGATTTCTTAACAGATTCAAGTCAGGACTCTGTATCAATATGAATTTTCATTGGAAGAAACATCACTTTAAATCTAAATATGTTTAAACCTTTTTGAACTGCTCTTCTGCATGTACACAAAGGTCTTGAGTCAAGACTGTGTGTACACACACACCATTCATGGTTCATAGATTTGGTGAGAATATGAATGAATCTACAATAATGAATTAGATTTTCTCTGACTTACACAGGCACTAAGTATTTCAGATGAGGAAACTTGAGGCACACGCCCACTAATATGAAGCTGTCCCTCAGCTGTTCATATCCCAATCACATGATGCTTTGTGTTGGACTGTCACATAAAATCTAAATAAAATGCACATGAGAAGTTCTAGAGGTATGAATACTATGTAGCATTGTATGGAGGAGAGATGCTTTTTTTCTGCCAGTCTGATAAATCTAACTAAGATTTGTAATTACTAAAAAAAGGATCAAAAATTGCCTTCAGCTAGTGATATTTATGGAGAACATCCTTAACTGAAGCTCTGCGTCATGAGCAACGCGTCCTATGGAAAACAGACAAAGCTAAAATATTCAGCCAAAAGCATCCACAGTAGATGCTCTGTTAAGAGACCGTCCACAGCCCACCAACCGATCTCACCTCAGTCTGGTCACGTTTGACTGAGGCTCATGCAGACACAGGAGAGGCTGTCTCCTCCAGCACCAAACCTGTGGCTGCCTGCCCTGCATGGAGTTACAACAGCTCTGGAGCTGGGTTAGACACATCTCACACAGGACAGTTAGCGGAAATAATGCGTCAGAACCGTTCACCTACCGATCAATACCGACAGAACCGTCGCAATAAGCAGCCAGTTCCTCCTTAATAAGCCTTTCACATTCGCTGCACGTCGCTCTTTGTTGCCCATCATCTCCTCGATTCTCCCAGATTTAGTCCAAAATCAAGGAAATAGTGTGAAGAAGAAGGAATGACTCCTGTGCAGACGCAGAAGACTCCTGCAGACTGGCGATCAACAGCACAGTCGGCAGAAGAGGAGGAAGAGCAGGAGGATGGTGAAGGAGCAGTGTTGCTAAAGCAGAGGAGGAGGCGGTCTGCTGATGGTGCTGTGACTTGCCCCTCGCCCATTCAAGGTTCTTCTGCCTTTCGCACCTTTATCAGGTGATGGTTCCTCACTTCTGGTCACATAAATATGAAGAGGTCTTGTGTGAAATTCTGTTCCCCTGTGAAAATCTGTTCCTCTTGTGTCGAGAGCGCGCATTGCAGCCAGAGAGGCGGATCTGACCATTTTTTACGGCGCTTCTGATCGATTTCTTGGTAAAGCAACTCATATAATCATGTCAAGGTTGAAATATTCAGTTTAATCATAGCTGTTGTTTTAAAAAGAAGCAATAACAAAATTGTAAAACGGGCGATTCTAGGATTTGACCTTTAGGGGTGCTTAGCCCCCAGCAGAGCTAAGACCCATGAGAAGATATTAGTTCGTGCGTTTTCTAAATCTAACTGCTTATTTACATACATTCACAAACAAAATTAAGAGACATATCAGTAATTCATAGAACTGCTGTGGAGTGACACAGTCCTAGTGGGGTCTGCTCCCCTGGAAAATAAAATAAAATCTACTCTAAACTATGCATTTCCAGTCAGTTGAAGAAGATTTTACTAAAACCAGTTTATTATCAAGGTAGAAGTTCAGGTAAATGACTCATGAAAACTAGTCATTAACCTGAACTTTATTTGAAAATAATTACTTAGAAATTGCATTACCCTTATTTCTGTCTGAGCATTATGTGGCTTTTGGCCTTTTTCTTTAAATAAGAATGTTTGTCCATCTATGGAAAAGTGAACATTATGAGTCAGGGTTTTACAATTTCAGTTCACAGTTCATGAAGTGGGTCTATCATAGTTTCAGTACCAAACATCTTTCTGTACACAGACACAGAAACAGCCTAACACTCTGCACTGTTCTTTAGTTTTATCTTATTTAAGTGACTCCAGAGAGATCTGGGTAATTAATTAATTAATTACAAAACAGCAAAACAGTCAGTAATCAAACTTCAGAAAAGAGCAATGAGAACCAGGATCAAACTAAGCCATTACTTATCAATTTTTTTGCATATATACACAATTTTGTACTGAACTACAAAATAATCTTCAAATAAATAAATCCAATACTGTACACAATTGCCATTCATAAATATAAAAATAATTCCAAATTAAGTACTGCATTGCTACTTATAATTGCAATGGCATTTGAATTGAAGTGCTGATGATACAAGTCTGCCCCCTTATACTGACAAAAAAATATATACATAAAAAATAATTAAAAATTCCCTTCTCAGCCACCGCGGGTGGTTCTTATCCTCTGAGCTCGGGTCCTCTACCAGAGGCCTGGGAGCTTGAGGGTCCTGCAGTATCTTGGCTGTTCCAAGGACTGCACATTTCTGGACTGAGATGTCTGATGTTGTTCCAGGGATCTGTTGTAGCCATTGATCCAGTTTGGGGGTGACTGCCCCGAGGGCCCCGATGACCACAGGCACCACTGTGGTCTTCACCTTCCAGGCCCTCTCTAGTTCCTCCCTGAGGCCCTGATATTTCTCCAGTTTCTCGTGCTCCTTTTTCCTGATGTTGCAGTCGCTTGGTATTGCTACATCTACCACAACGGCTTTCCTCTGTTGTTGTCCACTATGACAATGTCTGGTTGGTTCGCCATTACCATTTTGTCTGTCTGGATCTGGAAATCCCACAGCTTACTATGTTTTTTTCTTCATTGGTTGGAAGTCAGGTTATCCAAACTGGTAAACAACAATAAGACATTAATGAAGTAATACATTAAATGACCACTGAACAACTATTCATAAAATATATCAACATTTGTGAATAAAACACACAGAAAGTAATGTAATGTAGAAAATATTTATGTATTTAGTGTTAATCTTTTAGTATGATTTGTTCTTTAACTGGCCACTTATTTTGGCTAATGCTATTATTTATGAAATATCCAAACTCAACATCCTAAGCATAATAATCAAACTAAAATCAACTAAAATCACAATAAGAAACTGAATCCATCATAGCAAAATGTTCTGTACCATATCAGCCTCAGGAGATAATTGAGGATGAAGAGATGCTGATTTCTGGTTCTTTCGGTTCTGACGGGTCTGCGGTTCCTCTCCTGATCCATTCAGTCTGTTACACAGCAGCAAACTACGCCACTGGACAGATTGTTTTGTCGATTGATGTTCACAGTATCCATCTTCACGGAAATTGTTCAGCTTACAATGCGCGTCTTTTCACTCACCTCTGTATTTTTGAAAGCGTTTTTTCTTCTACTGACATGGAATCAGGTAGAGACGTTTTAAAAAGACGCGGGTTGATAGCAGCTCACAGCGGCTGCGTAGTGTAGCGTCCGTCCGTAGAGTTCAGGGGTCATTCAGCTCCCGCCACGTCAGTGTAGCTGAGCTTAATATTTCCTGTGTTATTTTGGCCATTATTGTCAAACTTATTGTTGATGTTTATTAAAGGCGTGTCTATCGGACAGTTATGTATCGGTTCAATACGGGACGCACATTTAACGGCCAAACATGGGATCACTCCGTATTTTACTGGTCGGTTGGCAATCCTATTCAGGGGTGCTGAGAAACTGGGCTAGATACACCACTGTTGTAAAATAAATAAATAAACGAGGTCTTCTCACGCTGTTTTGTGTTGTTATTTAAAACGCCAACAGAATCGGTGATTGTCCAACTTTCGTCACTTACACAATGATGAAACTAAACATGTTTATTTTAGTTTGTCTTTCTTTCTTAGTCCCGCTCTACTACTACGTCGTTAAGTACTACTTTAGTTTAGCTGTACTGAAAACTATAGTCCAGTCATTAATCCGCACTTTTGAAGTTCTACCGCCATCTAGCGTGAGAACTTTGTAAACCAAGTTGTTTTATTTTGAAGGATCAGAGCGGAAATTGGCTTCTCCGAGCTAGCTTATGTCTTGACGAAGCCTTGTCCGAGTGAGGCAGTATTTCTGGGAATCGCCGATCAGTGAATGTGGCCTGTTGGTGTGGGCATGAGAGGAAGTAAGCAACGTTAACCTGATCGTTCCCGGAGCACAGGCCGGTACGGCAGCATCTATCCGAACGGGAAAACCCGGTCGCTGCTGGAGCTACTCCTCCGGCTCCATAAGCTAGCTCACATCAAGCCGCTGCCTGAACCCGGATCCAGGCGGAAAGCGGGGCCTCTGGCTGCTACAGCTCGGTTTTAAAACTCTCTCTCGGATTTCTGGTGCGACATCCTGCTGAGATGGGTGAGTAGTTGGCTAACCGAAGAGCCTCTCTGTGAGCCGAGTTAGCAAACAACTGTCTTCATTCAGTGGAAACGTAACATATTTATCACATCAGAAAAGGTTCTGTCACACAGCAGCCTGGGTGGGACCCCAGGCTTTGCCACCATAATGATTGTTCAGTCATCGGAATAAGAGCTGACTGGGACCAACGTATGTGTGCACGCGCGAAACTGCGCGCGCCCTTTCTCGGGGTGGAGTAGGTTCTGCATCTCCATCATCTTATTTTCTTGCTTGTTGTGCAGTTGGCACCACAGATGTGTTGTGCCTTGCCCCATTGGTCCCTGGAGGGTCCGCTGTGAAAAGAATGAGCTCTAGTGAAACGGCAGCGTGGTGTTGATGGAGAAGATGGCACTGCTCCATCCCACAGCAATTATGCAATAGGATCAAGCAGTCAACCTTTTGATGCTGTTTCTGCTGCTCCCACGGCCTTCACTGGTTTCTGATAATCATGAGTATGGGTTTTTTTTTTCTGAATCCCTGGCATGCTGCAGGCATTTCAGTGTGACATCTGGACCGATTATATCACACTATTAAGAGCTTTTGAAGATATATCCCGTCATAAAATGGCAGAAGACAATATCTACAGTCATATTGCATGTTTGAACTGTATATTTGTATATATGTATATGACAACCTAATTATATTTTAGGATCCGTTTTAAAATTCTTATGTTTGTTTTTAAATCGCTACATAATCTTACCCCGGCTTACCTCACTGAGCTTCTTCACCCTTACATACCTTATCGGTCTCTCAGATCTGCAGATCAGTTGCTCTTGGAGGTGCCGAGATCTCGAAGGAAGCTCAGAGGGTCAGGGCTTTCTCTGTCGTGGGTCCTAAGTTATGGAATGACCTGCCTTTGCAGGTTAGAGGCCCCTTCACTGTCCACTTTTAAAGCTCGTCTTAAAACCCATCTATTTTACTTGGCTTTCAACTCCAGCGAGATCTAGTTTTACATTGTATGTTTGTTTTAAACTGTAAGAGTTTTTATTTGTTTTTATTTTTGTACAGCACTTTGTATCAGCTGTGGTTGTCTTAAAGTGCTTTATAAATAAAGCTGGTATGGTATGGCAGCTATGGTTAATTGCTATTGTGTGATCAGAAGTTCTTAGGTCACAGAGTTTTAAGTTTGATTCCCTTCTGGAGCTTTTCTCTGTGATTCTAAACTGGCCACAAGTGACTGAAATAAACAGAAGCAAACTGATGTATTGTTGCAGTAACACCTGCAGCTGTACAGCACTGAGTACCTTGAAATTTTCCTTTAAATAAAAAAGAAAAGAAGAGTTATTGTTTTATTATCTAACCATCTGTTCTATTAGCAAAATTGTGGAAAATAAAATATCTTTTGTGTCAAAAGATATTATACACATAGAGCTGTGTCAGTCTGAGGGGTGAGGTGGGAACCCCAAAGCCCAAGTCTTACTGGTCAGTTTGCTTTTGTTTATTTCATGGATATGCGTTTTTCTGTAAGCTAAACATGAACGAGTTGGGTTTGAACCTCCCGTTGTTCTAAGATCAGCCTGAGCTTCTGACAGTCTGTGCTGTTCTGGCGGGTCACCGGTTTATTAGCTTTTATCGTGGTTTCACGAACCGAACAGCTGACGGGTCACCCGCTGGCTGACACCAGCAGATGTCGAAAAAAATAAAGATCCAACACAAAACTATCACTGCACCTGACCTGCAAGAGCACAAGCACCTCTCCAATGCGCAAAAATCAGCACAAATCTGAACCACAAGGGCAGCAGACTTTTTTTTTCCAGACGATGCTAAATAATAAAGACATGTGGTTCACGGAAAGAAGACTGTGTTGATTCCGAGGTTCAGGTGTTGATTCCCAGGTTCAGGTGTTGTCAGACGTCCAGAGAACGAGAAGGTCAAGCTGTTTGCTTTATTTCTACTCTACTTTGGCTAGATTAAATGGTTTAACCCACAGTTTTAGCAGCAGGTATCAGGCGTCAGGTGACCCATCAGCTCTCTAGTTCGGGAAACATCAAAGAAGCTCATATACCGACGACCCGCCAGATCCAAATGACCGCTCTTAGAACTGTGGGAGGTTCAAACTCCTGTCATTAGTTTTTGCCTTACAGAAAAAGCACCAAGCCGCCAAATAAATAAAAGTAAATTGAACAAAAAAGGTTTGGGCTTTGGGTGCTCACCCTCAGAGACTCAGACAGATGTGCCCTACGAATAAGATGTTTTGGCACAATTTATTTATTTTTCTTCACAATTTTGTTAATAGTAAATAGGGTTAAATGATAAAAATTCCAGAATTTATTCTTTTCTTTCTTTACTTAAAGAAAAATGTCTTTGTAGGCAGAGTACAACTGCAGGCGCTGCTGCGCTCCGATAGTTTCCTGCAGGCGCCTGCGCAGTTCTGAACTTTAACAGCAGGAAAGAGTTTTATACATAAAGCAATTTATTTTAAACGTTTTTATCATTTCCCTCTTTTGAACTCTAAATATAAACAAACGTCATTACTTCAATGTAAAAACATTTAATTAAATTATTTTTTGGTAGTGCTCCCTAATGATAATGGCTATTTTTAGAAGTAGCTCCGCGGGCGACTGACAAGGTCTTTTCGGGCGACCGGGTTGGTGACCCCTGCTGTAATCAGTGCACCCCTAGTTCAGAATAACCCATTCAAAGCCCAAACACAATTCTATTTCAATTCAAATTGCCTTTCATCCATAGTCTTGATTTTAAGCTTTGCAGCAAAGACAAATGGATGGCATTATGAAGCTTTAATTGAATTCAAATCTCTTGTAAAGACTCCCATTTTCAAACTGCCTTTTAATTCCAGAGACCTTTAGACCAGACCTTTTTTCTTTTACATATATTTTATTTTATCTGTAAAAGAAAATATACCATACCATCACAATAAACAATAGTGATGGTATTGTTTATTGACAACTTTGTATTTTCCTAATGATCTGTAGAACCTTTTGGTTGCCTTTGATTTTCAACAAGTACAGGAATGATGATCTGGGGTAAAATTGAATGGGTGTCTCTAACATGATTAACAGAATTGTATAGATGTATGATTGTATATTTTGTGCAGGTGTACCGAATGTGGGTAGTTAGGCCCAAGCAGCAAAGTGCTGAAAAGGCTTATTCTAATCACAGCATTTCTTATTTAATAATAAGAATCTGACAAAGATTCAGCTTTTTGGAGGCTTTAACATATTCAAAAACTCACCAAACTTCACCCAAAATTGTTCCCTTACTAAAATTTTTTGGATTCCAGTGGAATCGCAAGTGAGTGTGGCCAAACTGCTCTACAGCATCCCCTAACATGAGATAGGACAACCTGTAGGTTGTAGAGATCTAAATTTCAGTAGTAGAGAGATTCCCCCCTTCAAATCCTGAAAAAAAAGTAGCTTGGGATACACCCTATCACCCAATTTTAGAACATTCCGAGTTCTAAGATTGTCGCTTGTGTAACCCAGGGTAAAAACTGCCCTTAATCCCACCTTTGCTGCTCCATTGGTTAGAGTGATAGTCAGTCACACAGAGTATTCAGCCAATCACTGCACCTGAAGTGGTCTTCTCCAGTTTTCCCAATCAGGTGTGAGGGGGAGAGCTGGAGACAAAGGAGCTGTAGGTTTGTGCTTCCAAACAATTAGTTAATCTCTTTGTTTATTATGTACTTTTAAAACCTCACAATATAAAAAATATGTAGATCTGAGTATCCAGTGAGCTTGGAGCCATGAAGTTGTCATACACTGATCTATAAATGGAATTGGTGAGAAGTGAACACAATGTTTTGTTTGGCATGTTGGTGGTGGTAGCCAATGCTAATTGTTTGATTATCAAACACACAATCTAACTTTTTAAATTCAATACATGTGTTTAAGATAATGAGATGAATGCTGATATCTTTATTTAAAAATTTGATTGTAGGAATAATTGCACTTATTTCTGATATAATTGGAAAACCATCTAGTTAACTAGCAGGCTGGTAATTTACTGGTCCTGTTTATTTCAATACAGGCCAGGTGACCCTTTTTGGGTTAAAGGATGGCGAGCTTCTGACAACTGGCTGGAGCCAGGAGAACCTGAAATTGACTCCATACTGGTCTGGTAGGAGGCTGATGGTCCATAATATTTCCCCCACCATTTCACTACATAGACACACTTGCACTTAGACATTTTTCTCTTAAATATCTGGACAAACGCACCATGGACTTTTAAATGTATGTCGGTCACACACTGCGCTGACCAGTGGGGAAAGTGAAGGACTCTGTGCACAACTATATAGAAGATCTACTGCAGTACTGTGTATATATTTATTTTTTTGTTTTTTGTGTATATTCTGTCTTGTAATGTTTACTTAATTTTTCCCTTTAAAATACATAGTATTGAAAGCAGTTATTCTTTTGTATTGTTTTTATTGATCACTGACAACAGCTCCAGTAGATGAATTTAGTCTTCTGATCTCAGACGCTACCGAGTACTTTACTACATTAAATACTGCTACACTTGCGATAAATGTAGCTGATCATCCTGCAGTGTGTTGTGTGTTTTCGCTCTGATCTAAAATCAGGCATATTCAACATGTTGAATTGTCTTGTCCCGACTACCACAGCGTGTGTGGTTTTCCCTGACCGGGAGCGAGAACGCAGCCTGTTGAATGTGACATGTAGCCAGTCAGAAAGCGTGGTGACATGTAAACAGATGACCTCACACAACCAAGAGTCCAGTGGACATCAGAGATGATATGTGGAAAGTAACAGCACTTATTCAACATTTCGTACTATGAATATCAACAGAAATGACAAGGAGAGAAGCTGGAGCGAAACTAGCTGTTGATAAACCTGGTAAGTTTTCAGTTATCCATCATTAATGTGAGGTTATCATGACAAGGCTAGTCATTCAGTCAGGGCTTGATGCTGACACTAGCCGCATGCATTGCAGGTAGATTGTATTTGTGACGTGTAAAACACATTATTTTGTACTAAAGCCCAGTTCACACGACAAGATTTTAAAATTAGTGTAGGCTACTTGTCCATTATTTTGTGGCCATTGTTTTCAGTGTAAACATCAAAACAGTAAAAACATACCGTAATCATATAATTAAGCGGGGAGGCTAAATCTAACCACAGAACAGAAAACAATCTAAACAGTGTAAGAAAAATGTTAACTATGAAAAAATGTAACTCGCCTGCAAATCATAGCGGGGCATCATATAGAATAGCTGCTCCCTCTTGTCTTTTATCAAACGCCTTTTCTTTTTATCTTTTATCGCTTAAGAAGAGTCCACAAACTATCACTGTTGCTTCTACATCGTCATCCATGTATGTTTATTCTAAATTCACTTATGATATGTTGGGGATTTTAAAGGATTTTCTTTTGGGACCGAGATGTTCGCGACTGAAATCGGTTCGTATGTGGTGTGTCGCTCCTGCCATATGGCTGGACATAAGAACCAATCGAACCTGTTGTACTTTTATCGGCTCATGTGTGGTCACAGAGGTTTGGAAAATCGGCCAACAATTGTCGTGTGAACCAGATTGAAGACTCATAAGCTCTTCTCCTCTCGTCTTGACCACGCTCTGGCTCTGGTCGCTATGGTAAAGTTTAGAGATCCCTTCAAAATAAGATTCAGATGCACAACAAAAAATGAAAATTTTATTTTCATGAAAATTTTAACTCACGATAATGACAAATTAATGGGAGCCTTGGACTTTTTTCTCTAAAACGATACGGTCCCATCTGGGAGTGATGAAAAACTCACACCCCAAGTGTTGCTTATGGCAAAACAGTTTGAAGCTTTGTTCCCTCATTAACGAGCCGGTTGCCGCTTATCACCCTCAGCTTCACCTAGTGGTCTGCCCCAATAAGATGGCGGCCATCATGTGTCTACTCCATGAAGCTAGCTCAGAAAATTGACCTCAAAGAGAAAGAAGCTAGTCTTCAAAATAAAAGCTTAACAAAGCAAATTTTCTGTTGTCTGTATGTACCTCACTTTAGAGAGGTACATGCAGCCCCCACATAGCTTTTTAAATGAATAAACAAATTAATACATTTTCAGTGTTTAGACATGTCCAGGTAGACTGGTACCTGGAACTGCTGCCAAAGTTGGCTCTAAAAGGGTTGACTCTGGGGGCTAGATGCACATTTCAGGTCTTTGTTGAAAAACAGTTTTAAAAATCACAAATCTTTTCTATTCCACTTTACCTTTCCGCTCTTGCTTATTCTGATGTGTCACATTAAACATGGGTAAAAGTAAAAGTTTGTGCAGGGTTTCCCCAAGAAAATCTTCAGTGTAGGTAAAAAGCGGAGTCTCAGTCACCAATTATTTTATTGGCAAGTATTCTGTGCTTGCTCTCAGGAACTTTTGTAACTTTTTGCTAAAAGTTACAAAAATACAGAGGTGAACAAGCAGGCATCATAATTTTGAAATGATAGTGTTAGAGTATGAAGCCAATGGGCAGGTGCAGGGCGGCGCAGTTGATGCTCACGCCCAGTTCATTGCATCTATATACCTACTTAATCTGTCTTCACCGTTACTGTTAACTCTTGCATAAAACACCCTTTATAAAATAAATGCTTAGCCTGGTGGGGAGGCAAGCAAAGCCTGGTGGGCCCCCAGGCTGATAAAGCATTGAGGGAACTCTGGTTTGTGGCTTCTAAGATTATGAAACATGGAAAGGCTCAAGCAGTGTGAATACCACTGCATGACACTCAACATTTTCCAGCTCCCATATCTGATCCAAATATTGTAGTTTTTCAAGATCACAAATCATCATCTGAAAAAAACTTTGTTTCTGAAGAAACTTTCTTTCTTCAGGTGATGCTGCTGATAGTTGATCACTGTGGTCCTAATAGTGACATGTTTCTGCTCAGAGAGCCTTAGGGAAGCGCTGGAGAAGCTGAAGCTGGCGTCGACAGACAATACCACTGACAGCACGGAGAGCAGCCTGGACTGCCTGCTGAGCGCACTCGCCCAAAACAGTGAGTACAAGCTATTGATTCTACTTGGTGTGTTGTAAGTACACTTCAGTTTATGGTGACTGCTCTCACCATCAGAACTTACAAATGTCTTTATATCCTTTATTTTTCAAAGGACCTACACAGTGATGATCAGATGGTAGCTCAGTTAGTCCAGGTGTAAAATGTGCTGAAGATGAGTGTGCTGATGTAATGCCACAAGGCTGAGCAATGTTTAAGGGTGGACATACTGTGTGCAATGGACACATCTTTTTTTAGTTTACTGTATTGGTACTGTTTCACGATTAGCCAACCTTCAAGCTGTATTGAAGGCAGGCTAGCTGAGTAAGGACAATAATGGCTAGAAGAATTGACAATGAGATAACTGTTGTACTCTACAGTTTTTGCTGCTTCTGTTAGGGTTAGGTTTTTATTGCTGATGGTTTAAGATTTTCAGATTACTCCTCCCTTCTTGGTTTCTTGGTAACGGCTTAACAACCAGGGTGTTAAAAGCCACTCGAGCTGAACCCCATACATGGAACTCGATAGAGACGACGACAACTACAAAAGTTGAAAAACGTAAAATTTTTGTGTTGCTTCGCTAACCTCTCTGTGACGTCTCTGTGTATGAGCTCAAAATTTTACACTGCACAAATTCCATAGAAATGAATGAAGAGGGAGCAGTGTTGTCTCCGGTCACTGTGTGACCATTGCCTCAGTTACCTACCACGCCCCTACTCTCCAACCACAGAGCATAGCATAAAGCCCGGTGAGGAGGAGCGAAATGGGGAAACGTAGGTTTAAAAGTCGAACGTGACAGCCGCAGTGTTGTAGTCCTTTAGATTCAAACTGAATGACCATGGTGAACCACTGAACTTGTGGAGCCGCTATGTGATAAAACAGTAGCAACTAAACAATATAAACAATATCTGTTTTTAAATGCACTAATGCAGGGTTTCTTGCTTGGGGATTGTCCTATTGACACAATCTCTGAGGTGCAGTGGCGTTTCTGATATGGGCAACATGGGTAACTGCCCAGGACTGCCCTCACACAAATGTAACTAGTAAATGAGAATGTAACTAGTAAATTTTCTCAGTGTTTGTCACATAAAATGTAACTGCACATCGGTCTGTGCGCTGAAGCTCATAAAATGCATGTCGTCTGTGCGAGACTTTCATTTTCACTGTAAAAGAAAAAGTGGGAGTGGATCAGCAGAATAACTCTATAAACAGGTCAGGCTTGATGATTCTTGAGGTGGACAAGGTGTGTAGATAATCACAAGTGTGTATGTATATATATGTAAATTATAAACTTCACATTCCCCACTCACTGCAAAGAGAGTCCTTTGCAGTGAGTGGGGGACGCTGTCTGTTTTTAAATCCTGGCAGAACGCTTTCCATTTGTACTGATGAATACTCTTTTTTTTTTTTTTCCTGTTTGGAATTTTTTTCTTTAAAATGTATTGTTTTTATTTGTTGTGAGATGCCTTTTGAATAAAATATATAATTATTATTATTAGAGCTACTTATATGAACACATAAGTTAGTCATCATAACTTATGAGTTATGACATTTAATTATCCCAAGAACCATAACCATTGTCATGGTTATTTTAATACATGGTATTTACACTAATTTACTAATGTATTTATGGGTGCATGTGGAACCACACACCTAGAGCCAACATACATGCGCATGGTTTTATACATCTGAATTTTTTTGAGCGGCGCACTTTTCTAAATTTGTCCCGATGCCATTTTTTTGTGTGAAAGCTGCTCACTCTATTATACGTGAGGCCCCGGTGGGTGGGTCTGTCAGGATAAATTTGATTGAGGTCATCTCCATGTGTGAAAACAAATAGTGTGGAGAATTTTTTGGACTTTATCTGTGCGGAAAATTCCCTTCCATTTCTGTTTTCCATTTCCCTTGCCAACCTTCTTGTCTTTCCATCTGGTTATTCATACATCATCATTTAGTCATCTCTTCCTACCAGTCTTTGTTAAATCAGGTTAAACATTTAAAGCTAGAATATTGTAGAAATATGTGCCATAATTTTGCAGTTGAATGTACAGATTATGTGTTTAAAATTGTCTGGAGAAGAACTTGGGGTTCTGGAAATTTGAGTCTGTAAATTCTGACATTTTTAGATTCCAAATATACCTGGAAATCTATTTGGCTGACTGACATAACTTCTTAAAAAAACATATGTGTAATATTTATTTAGTTTTTCTTCGGAAGGAAACAAGATTAAAACTTGATTCAAAAGTGACTCAAAACTTGGGATATTAAAAGTAAAAAGAAATTTGGGAACTATAAAACACTTAAGTTTGTTCACCGTATGATCATGATGTGTCTCTCTCTGAAGTTGTGTTCATGTCTTCAGAACTGAATTCTCTGTGATTTCCTCCTGCAGACATGGAGGCCAGCAGAAAGATGCAGGAGATGGGTATCCTACCCCTGCTTCCCACCCTGCTGAACCCCCAGTCTTCCTGCACCCCAAAGGTCGCCAACATCATAGCAGAGATGGCCAAAAACGGTAAGTTCCTCTTGCCAAGTCAGAGACCAGGTTTGTCTGCTAAGGATGGTCTCTGCTTGGATAAAGGGAAGCCATGTGTATACCTGTATGTGTATATAAATAAATAAAATAGATAGGATTTCTTTTTAAATAAAGAAGTGATGCTCGTGTGTGTGGGTTCCTAAATATTGAGGCTAAAAATCAAAGGCTTGACCCCGTGTATAACACACTGCTGTGAACTAGATAACCCTCCGTGGGAGGGAGGCTCTGATGTCAAAATAGATGGTTCAATTGATCTGTTATGTTATATCAACACCTTAAAATGCTGAGGTTAATCGCATGCACTGACCCGTTAATATGTGCAAGAGAAAAAAAAACAGTTGAGGCGTTCTGTCCTCAAACAACTTCCGCAAAAATACCAGAATATAGCAAACTGCATATTTGAGGTAAACTAACTAAAAAGCACTTGTGTTGCACATAATGCTAACTGAGAGATAACCGAAGTTAGCTTTAGCAAAGAAGCGAGAGTAGCTCAATATAATCACATATATTTTCGGACACAAACAAAACACTGCAATGCAGTGTTTGTTTTAAAAAGTACTTACCTGGTGGAAGACATTCTTGACCCACCCTCTAGCCTGTGAAAGTTCGCCTTCAGATAGTAAATATCCCACAATGCAACTGTACATTGAAAATTTACAGTACAGCTGAAAATTTCCGTACATGATTCAACGGTCCAAACATGTCCCATATACTTTCCAGAAGCATTTCAGATCACAGTAAAGAGCAGAATTTTCAAAACCACCTTTCTGTATTTTCATGCTGTAGTTTTTACAGTCACTTGTTACAGTGCAGCTCTCAAGTGGCAATAAAGCCTTGAAGAGAAAAACGAATATCTGCAGTTTATTGTAATACTAAAACCACCATGAAGTTTCCCCAGGCGCAAAACATTTATGTCGCATGATCTCCCGTAATCTCACTAGCATCTCGCGTGATTTCCGGTTCTCACTAGACCGTCTTCGGCAAGAGATCAGTCTAACTAAATTGAATCACATTATCTCAACTTGAATACATTTTAACACTAGGTTGTTGAATTTTATGTTTATCTGACATGATTTTATCACGCTGGTCTGTGAAACATAACATTATTTTGTTGAAAAAATTTTTTGCTTTTTTGTAAATGCAATGACCACCTCAATTAAACTTTTGGACACAAGCATGGAACAAGCAGAAAATGGTGCAAATGGTAAATAAACACTGATTAATTGCCAGCTAGCCATCACTTCATGTGACTATAATGAATCATTTTATCTCAACATGATTACATTTCATAAACATTAAGTTGTTGAATTTCTTGTTTTTCCAGCATGATTTTATCATGTTTTTGTTTGAAACATGAAATTATTGTTAAAAGGACACGATATTCTTTTGTTCATGTAATAACCCCCAAAGTAAATTTTTTTGAGTGTATATTTATCAGACATGATCTTATCACGTTTGCCTTTGAAACATAAAATTATTTTGTTAAAACATGTTATTTTATTGGAAATGCAATGACTACCTCAATTAAACTTTTTGACATAACCATGACAAGCAGAAAATGGTGCAAATGGTAAAGAAACGCTGATTAATTGCCAGCTAACCATCACTTTATGTGATGTTAGCACACAACATTGTTGATATGTATTTGTGCACAATGCTGCCAGAAAAATTTAATCTTCTCATAACTGCCGCTGGAGTTTTCCCGGGCACGCAAAACGATTATCTCGCATGACTTCGAGTCATTTAATCTCGCGTGATCTCCCGTGATCTCACTTGTCGTCATCAGCGCAATATCAGTTTAGCTATAATGAATCATGTGATCTCAACATGATTACATTTCATAAACATTAAGTTGTTGAATTTTTTGTTCAACATGATTTTATCACGTTTTTGTTTGAAACATAAAATTGTTTTAAAAATGCATGATATTCTTTTGTTAATGTAATAACACCGAAGTACATTTTTTTGAGTGTAGAAGGCCTTAGTATAGTCTATCAACAAATTTTCATGTATTAGACATTTAACTAGACATCATTTTTATCCTAACAAACATAAAAAATAAAAACATAATTCATCCTAAAGGTCTGAATGAACTTAAACTGAATTTAGGCTTCTACACTATGTGTGTGTATGTTACCCTGCAACCTTGGGTGGCAGAGTAATGTATTAGAAAAGATCTTCCTCTGTTATGTCCAACAGGGCACAACATATTTAAGGACACATAAGCAAAGAGGATTCAAAGAAAATCGTTTATTTTTTTTAAACTCTCGTGATCTTTTTTTTTTTCCTCCTTCTGAAGGAAAAAAAAAAAAAGGAGAATTAAATATCCTCATTTCCCCCGTGTCCCAAAAAAAAGAAATAAACATTCCAAAAGTATCAACAGAAAGGTGGACCTGGTGAGCCAGTCAAAAAGAACAAAACGGTACAGCAGGGGGCCAACCCTATACAGGACCGTCGAAGCCCCTACTAGTACCGGACTATAAAGGAAAATACTCTACTGAAACAAAAGAATCGAAAACACCAGGCCAAAATGATTACAAAACGAAAAACAAACAAAGGCTAACAAAAATACCCCATGGCAGGCTGGAGGCATCAGCTGTGGCCTACAGCCGCTGAAAACATGCGCAGCTCTTCAGGACACATTCTTGGTGGCGGTGGTGGAGCGAGCGGAAGAGCGGCAGGGCGGGTGGGTGGCTCCCAAACTGTCGCAACGCCGCCTATTTATAGGCGGTCCAAGCGTGCCACAAATTAATCAAACCAAATTAATTACAAAAAGGAATCATCAATACGTTAAAGTATATTAAACACAAAATCATTCAACTAAAGTCGATACAAAACTATTTTAGAAAAATAAAAATAATTATAATGTGCCCAAGGTACATAACACCTCCAACGTGTGATGCTGTGACACAGAAAAGATGACACACACGTTGAGTTCTCATCAACATCCAACGGAAGAGTTATTCCTTTTTTGTGCAAACATACTCCATATTCAGTACTTCATATCTTTTGTCATTTTTAAAAATCAAAACAAACATACATGAGTTTGTTTTCAACTATTTTAACAACTTTTCTTTTACACAGATAAGATATACTTTACTATTTAAACATCTTATATCTACTGGAGCCTAGAAAGATGAAGGCTAATGAAGCCGTTACAGAATAACAATATTTTATCAGTTACAAAAAGAAAAACATAACTGAAAAAGGCGGAATGCTCCTTTAATGGCGCGTCTCATTACTGACTGACACATTAACAGCCCTTAGTTACAAATGTCGTTGGTTCTTAACAAGAAAACGCAATTTCACTGAAAAAGAAATGAAAATAGTGTAATTTATGTGAAAATTGTTTCGATGTATACAAAATTCAACAGTAAAACAGAAACTCAACAGTCTTTTAAACGTTTATCCACACGATACTCCTCACAAACCGGACATGACTCACTAGTCGACTTCCCATTCAATAACATATTCAACTCTCAAAAGTCATCTATATTCATGCATCAAGATACATTTTAACTAACCTGTGACACAGAAAAGATGACACATCTCATCTTTTGAGTTCTCTACTGAACTTGTTGAGTTCTCATCAACATCCAACAGAAGATTAATTATTTTTGTGAGCTCAATCTTTTCTATGCTACCAATGCAATGCGCCCCTAGTGGTCATGTGGAGAATTGCATGGACTAACTGAAACAACGCTAAACAACCTGTTACAACAAGAAATTAAAAGATACACAATTAAAAGTTATGTTTGGGGTGTCTATTTTCTTACTTATTGTCCTCATTTTCTAGCAATCTATCTTTCACCCCTCTACATGTATATGTAAATACACACACAGGCAGTACAGACCAAAAGTTTGGACACAACCTTCTCATTCAATGGTTTTTTTTTTGTTTTCATGACTATTTATAAGGCAAGAAAGCCACTTATTAACCTGACAGGGCACACCTGTGAAGTGAAAACCATTTCAGTATGTGTGCTAAGCAGTAATCACAGCAAAAGGTTGCTCCTTTGAAGAAACTACAATATAAGGCGTATTTTCAGTTTTATAGTTTTTTGTTTCATACATATTTCCACATGTATGTGTTTGATGCCTTCAGTGTGAAACTACAATGTCAATAGTCATGAAAATAAAGAAAACTCATTGAATGAAAAGGTGTGTTCAAACCTTTGGTCTGTACTGTATAAATATATATATATATATATATATATATATGTGTGTGTGTGTGTATATAAATGTATATATGAGAAGGCCTCATTGAAAATGTGAGTGAAGCATGGAGAACGATCCCTACCAACACCATAACGGAAACCAATGAGCTGATATACAACTCAGCATCAGTGATCCTTGAGCTGCTTGGCTATAAGAGCAACCATGAGGCCCACCATGGGAAAAGACGGTTAGAGGCTAAAATCAAGGTAACAAGGAGGGAAGTGAGCCAACTATCAGACCTCCACAGGGGTGCAATGAAAAGACCAGAACCCAGAAAGTACAAGCAGATGCCCATACCTGAAGCACTCAAAACAGAGGATCCAAGTCTTGGCCAGCCGCCTAAAGAGATACACAAGGGAGAATTAAGCCAGAAGGATTAACCTAACCCTAAGGTGTACTCTCAATGGCAAGGTAATAACAATAGAGCAGACCCACCAAGGCTGGAGACTGAACAATACTGGAAAGGCATTTGGGAAAGGGAGGCGTCCCACAAAAGCAATGCACAGTGGTTGATCTCTCTACGAGAGGACCATAGCAACCTCCCTGAGCAAGCTCCGGTAACCATCACTGTGACAGATGTCCAAGAAAGAGTCTCAGGTATGAAAAACTGGACAGCACCAGGGCCTGACAAGATCCATGCCTATTGGCTAAAGAAACTCACTGCCCTCCATGAGCGACTGGCAGGCCAAATGAACCAACTGCTACAAAGTGGGACTCACCCTGAATAGTCAGTTCACCCTGACAATCCTAATCCAGAAGGATCCATCAAAGGGCCCAGTCCCACCCAACTACCGACCAATAACCTGCCTCTCCACAACCTGGAAGCTCATGTCAGGCATCATAGCAGCCAAGATAAGTAAACACATGAGCACGGCACAGAAGGGTATCGGTGTAAATAGCAGAGGAGCCAAACACCAACTCCTCGTAGGCCACACAGTTGCCTGAGACTGCAAAACCCGACACACCAACCTGTGCATGGCTTGGATTGATTACAAGAAAGCCTATGACTCAATGCCGCATAGTTGGATCATTGAATGCTTACAGATGTATAACATCAACAGGACTCTGAGAGCCTTCATTGCAAACTTGATGAGGCTGTGGAAAACCACCCTTGAAGCCAACTGCAAACCACTTGCACAAATGTCCATCAAATGTGGCATATACCAAGGAGATGCTCTGTCCCTGCTTCTGTTCTGGATAGGCCTGAACCCCCTCAGCCAAATTATCAACAAGACTGGCTACGGATACCGACTCAAAAATGGGGCCAACATCAGTCACCTTCTCTACATGGATGACATCAAACTGTACGCCAAGAGTGAGCGAGACATCGACTCACTAATCCACTCCACCAGGATCTACAGCACGGACATTGGGATGTCATTCGGACTAGAGAAGTGTGGTCGGCTGGTCACAAAGAGGGGGAAGGTCATCCGCACAGAAGGGGTCTCACTCCCAGAAGGAACAATGGCAGACATAGAGGATAGTTACAAGTACCTGGGTATACCACAAGCAAATGGCAACCTAAGGCAAGTCCTGAGAAGCCAGCTCAATGGCAAGAACAAGATCCGTGCGATAAACAGCTATGCCTTGCCAGTAATCATAATTAGCTGACCAAAGGAGGAGATAAAAGCCACAGATATTAAGACTCGAAAACTACAAACAATGCATGGAAGGTTCCACCCCAAATCCAACAACCTGAGACTGAACACGAGCCGCAAGGAAGGAGGCAGAGTACTAGTGAGTGTGAGAACCACTGTCCAGGACGAAACATCTAAGATCCATAGATGCATCAGGGACAAAGCCTCAACAGACAATGTGCTCAGTGAATGTCTCAGACAATGGGGAACGGAGGTTGAAGTGCCAGAGATACCATCATGAGAAGGCAACCCCCTAAATGGGATGTACCACCAGCAAATAACTGAAGTGGCTGATATCAGTAAATCCTACCAATGGCTGGAAAAAGCTAGACTCAAGGTCAGCACAGAGGCCCTCATCCTGGCCGCCTAGGAACAGGCCCTAAACAACAGAGCAATAGAGGCCCAGATCTACCACACCAGACAAGACCCAAGGTGTAGGTCACAGGTGTCAAACTCCAGTCCTCAAGGGCCACTGTCCTGCAACTTTTAGATGTGCCTCTGATCCACCACACCTGAATAGAATAATTAGGTCATTAGCAAGACTCTGGAGAACTGATCTACACAAGGAGGAGGTAATTAAGCCATTTCATTCCAGTGTTTTGTACCTGTGGCACATTTAAAAACTGCAGGAC
Organism: Poeciliopsis turrubarensis; assembly: GCA_010277015.1. Classification (NCBI taxonomy): domain Eukaryota; kingdom Metazoa; phylum Chordata; class Actinopteri; order Cyprinodontiformes; family Poeciliidae; genus Poeciliopsis; species Poeciliopsis turrubarensis. The sequence goes on along the minus strand of VMRN01000155.1, from coordinate 254,817 downwards.
AGTGCCCCTTGAGGACTGGAGTTTGACACCCCTGGTGTAGGTTGTGCAAGGAGGCCCCTGAGACAGTCCAGCACATAACAGCAGGGTGCAAGATACTGGCAGGAAAAGCGTACATGGAACAACTTAACCAAGTGGCAGGCATAGTGTACAGAAATATCTGTGCAGAATATGGACTGGAAGCCCCGAGATCAAAATGGGGAACACCCCCAAAGGTGATGGAAAATGCCAGAGCTAAGATTCTGTGGGACTTCCAGATCCAGACAGACAAAATGGTAAGGGCGAACCAACCAGACATTGTTGTAGTGGATAAACAACAGAGGAAAGCCGTTGTGGTAGATGTAGCAATACCAAGTGACTGCAAAATCAGAAAAAAGGAGCATGAGAAACTGGAGAAATACCAGGGCCTCAGGGAGGAACTGGAGAGGGCCTGGAAGGTGAAGACCACAGTGGTGCCTGTGGTCATCGGGGCCCTCGGGGCAGTCACCCCCAAACTGGAGCAATGGGTACAACAGATCCCAGGAACAACATCAGACATCTCAGTCCAGAAATGTGCAGTCATTGGCACAGCCAAGATACTGCAGGACCCTCAAGCTCCCAGGCCTCTGGTAGAGGACCCGAGCTCATAGGTGTCCCACATCAAGATGCTGATCTGACATTAGGCCTGTCGCAATAAACGATAAATTAATTAATCGCACGATAAATTAAAACTATCGACCTCATTTTAATTTTCGGCTATATCGTTTCTTCCTGCCTTTTTCTCTTACTGTTGATGACACTTAATGAAAAAAGGCTCAACTACGGTGCTCTCCACTTCCTCCCTTCCTTACTTCCTTAGTGTAATGCCCAGCGTGCTCTGCACGATCTTATGTCGCGGATTGTCGACCTGAGAGACACATTAGCCGACAGAAATCCTCGGTATAACGGTTTGATCGAAACCGTGTTGTGTCCAACAATGGACACAAAATAATAAGTCCAGTTCACTAATTTTGAAACCAGGCATTAATCAATTTCTTACTACCATCTACCTGCAATGCATGTGATTTGTGTGACTTATTTTAAAGGTAACTTTATTTATTGTTACTGTTAACTAAAATCTCCAGCATGGGGAAGTGGGATGATCTTGGATTTTCTTGACAGCATAACCAAAGAATTTCTGCAGAAACCGTCTCAGGGAAGCTCAACTGCATGCTCGTTGTCCTCACCGGGTCTTAACCTGATTATGATTGTTTAATAATTGTTGGTGATTCATGTAGACAAACCCCAAGACAGAGGGGCAGAAAAGCTCTCTAATATTTTAGAAAATTTTGGTTTAACATAACATGTCAAACAAGCAACACACACTCAAGGACGCACACTGGACCTGGTTATCAGTAAGGGTGTGAATATTTCCAATGTCTCTGTAACTGATGTCGCCTTGTCGGATCACTTTGCTGTTATCTTTGAAGGTTCTTTATTCTTTGACCCACTTGGACAAACAGCTGCTGTCACAAAACGTTGTTTCACAGAAAACACAGCAGAAACATTTCATCAAATCTACTCTTCTTCCTCACCTTTAAGCTGTAATGATGTAGATGAGTTGGTAGATGATTTTCAGTATAAAGTTTCAGATCTCATTGATTCCATTACACCAATTAAAGTAAAGGTTGTGACTGGTAGGAAGAAATCTCCATGGAGAAATGCACAAACAGTTCGATCTGCAAGACAACTCTGCCACAGAGCAGAACCAAAATGGCGTAAAACTCAACTTCACATTCATAATGACATCTATAAAAGACTACAACACTAAAACATGCAAGGGAGGCTTTCTTAGCAGATGTCATAAACAAAAACATTAACGATGCTGGAGGTTTATTTGCAACAGTTGACACGCTCACAAACCCTCCTATGATGTTACCACCTGAATTCAATCTAATGCTGCCTGCAACAAGTTTTCCAGCTTCTTTTCAGAGAAAATTCAAAAAATGAGAGGATTAATCTGGACATCAACTCTACAGCCAGAACCACTGCTGAACCCAAACAAAACTAATACAGGAAAAATGACCCACTTTCAACTACTTAATTATAAAACCCTAGAACAAATTATAAGTCAATTAAGTTCAAGCTCCTGCTGTCTGGATGTTCTAGATCTATAACTCTAGAACATTTCTTTAAGAAAGTCCTGCCTGTTATTGCTACTGATCTGATCCAAATAGTAACTCATCACTCACATCAGGCGTTTTCCCCCAGGCTTTGAAAACAGCAGTTATCAAACCACTGCTAAAAAAGAACAATCTGGACAAATCACTACTGCAGAATTACAGGCCGACCTCTGACCTCTGACCTCCCATTCATCAGCAAAGTTATTGAAAAAACTGTGTGTAAACAATTAAATAGTTTCCTCATGATGACCAACTGCTTTGACTCTTTCCAATCTGATGTTCGTGCTCACCACAGCACGGAGACTGACCTAGTCAAAGTATTCAATGACATCCATATAAATACGGACTGTGGGAGAACCACAGTGCTGGTTCTGTTGGACCTCAGTGCAGCTTTTGACACTGTCGACCATAACATACTACTGAATCGACTGGAGAGTTGGGTTGGACTCTCCGGTTCAGTGATCAACTGGTTTGAATCTTACATGAAGAACAGGGATTTCTTTGTTTCAATTGGAAACTTCTCATCAAAGAGGTCAAAGGTCACATGTGGGGTACCCCAAGGTTCAATCCCAGGACCCCTCTTATTCAATATTTATATTCTCCCACTAGCTCAGGTTATAACAGGAAATAATATTAGCTACCATAACTATGCAGATGATACTCAGCTCTACATTACGATGTCACCAGGTGACCTTTGACCCCATCCAATCACTGAATAAATGTTTAGAACAGATAATGTGTGGATGTGCCAAAACTTTCTCCAACTGAACAAAAACAAAACTGAAGTCATTATTTTTGGACCTAAAGAGGAACGATGTAGAGCTATAGATCTAGAGCTATAGATCTAGAGTCAATGCACAGATAGTCTGATCGCTAGTTTTTATTGCAACTAAAAACTAGCGATCAGACCCGAAACCTGGGAGTAGTGATGGACTCGGACTTAAACCTTGCGAGCCACATAAAGACAGTTGCAAAGTCGGCCTTCTTTCACCGGAAGAACATCTCCAGGATTAGAGGGCTAATGTCTCAGCCAGATCTAGAGAAACTCATTCAGGCGTTTATCTTTAGTCACATTGATTATTGCAACGGCGTCTTCACAGGCCTGTCCAACAAATCAATCCTCCAGCTGCGGCTGATCCAGAAGCTGCTGCTCATGTTCTCACTAGAACCAGGAAGATAGAGACATAACAGCAGTTTAAAGTCCCTCCACTGGCTCCCTGTAGCTCAAACAATAGATTTTAAAATACCGTTGTTAGTTTATAAATCACTGAACGGTTTATCACCACAATACATTAAAGATCTGCTGTTGTTGTATAAACCTGCCAGACTCTCAGGTTCTGGTTCTGGTTCTGCTCTGCATCCCCAGAACCGGAACCAAAAGAGAAGTCTTTCAGCATCTATGCACCAAAAATTTGGAACAAACTTCCAGAAAACTGTAAAACAGCAGAAACCCTGACTTCCTTTAAATCTCAACTAAAAACGCACCTGTTTAGAGTTTTATTTGAAACATAATATGTAATAATGTATTGTTAATTCTATGTTGGATGACTGTGTTTTTGTGTTTATGATGTAAAGCACTTTGAAATGCCTTGTAGCTGAAATCTGCTATACAAATAAAATTTGATTGATTGATTGAAATGTACACCACATTTTTTTCAGATTTTAATTTATAAAAATTTATGGGTTTTTTTCTACAATTCATGTATGCGTCTTGCGTTGGTATATTTTTTTTTTCTTTAGTCTGATGTAAAAACATTAGATTACTATTTATATTTAATTCTTTATGAATCTATATGAAACAAACTGAGTAGAAATGAACTGACCTGAGAAACTTGTATTTTCATTTTGAAATGTCACTATTACACTTACCTCTACTTGGGAATTAGCTAAAACCTCGTCCAGTACATCTTTCTGTGGCTACTTAGAGGTTAATGGATTTATTGTGTGTCGTCTCTGGCTTTCTCCTTCCATGTGTGCTGTTCTGTCACATAAACTCAGAATTAGAATTCTGATTCTGTTTAGTAATTGGATTTTGATCCCTTTTCTCCAGAGTTCATGAGGAGTCCTTGTGTGGACGCTGGCCTCATCCCTCCTCTAGTTCAGCTGTTAAACTCCACCGACCAGGAGGTTTTACTGCAAACCGGTCGAGCGCTTGGCAACATCTGCTATGACAGCCGTAAGTAGGAGTTACATTTGATTTGGAAATGTTGATTCAGAGGATTATGTTTCTTTTAATCATCTGCGAAAAAGCTACAGAAATTGGGCAACAAAGAATGTACTGGATCTGGGCTGATATTTTTGACTCCATTGGAATTAATGTGTCTAGAATGTGCGCAGTCACAAACCTAAAAGAGATTCCAGCTGATCTGATAATAATATGATTGCATGTAAAATGGCTGCTTGCAGCCCTTCCGTGATGTTCATTCTGAGGAACTTTCTCATTTAATCCATGTTCTACCAGCAGTGTTCTCCTTACAACTATCAGACTTGATGCAGGTTACTGAAGAGCTGGTCTTCTGCAATCTGCTAGGACCGGGCAAAATGTTGAGAACCACTGCTGACATGTCTTGTTCCCAACCATGATGTCTTGAACTGCATTTAAATGCACCATAAAAGCAAACCGAGCTTCTACAGTGCATTGAAAGAATCCTCTAGTTTGATTACTGCAGTAAAGATTAATGTGGACCTCTAGTTAGGAACGACAGCTTCCCGCGAATAGCTGAAATAAATGTTTGAGTCTTCCTCTAAAAACACAACTGTATATTTTAAGAGCTCATATATTAATGTGACCAAATCAATATGTGACCACACAGTGAAACTGTCTTAACACTTCCCCAGAAGCTTCCTTATCTCCACTCTAGGGAGTACTTCCAATCAGCGGCAGGGAAAACACATTTTGCTCTTGGTTTGGCTGCTTTGCAGATGCTGGCCAATAGCGTGCCAAGAAGTATTGCGGCAAAATATAAAAATTTCCGGTGTTGCATTTTTTGACAGATTTTTAAAATACGCTCTATGATAAAAATACACAATGGGACACAACAGTGGGACAAGGATAAAAGCACGAGCCCTGTATATGGAGGTTGTCACAGTCTGGCCACAATGACCTTTGCAGCATGCCTTTCCTGTCTCTCTCATGACATACTGTCATATCTGGCAACTGTCAAATAAATGACACTATAGCCGACAAAACCCCTTAAAAATATAACGCTAAAAAATAATCAAAAAAATTGATGAATAAGTAAGTTTTCTCTGAATAATTTGCAGGTAAGTTTCAAAAAGATCTGCAAATACTGAACCTACAATATGCAGGAGTGATATTTACATTGGGCCTCATGTTGATTAAGCTGGGTCAAGATAGAGTGAGCTCTAAATCTTCTTGCTATGGCTGAATGGGAAACTGGGAAATTATACTATCAGAAAATTTGCTAAAAAATAATTTATTGGTGCACCCTTACCTACAATTATTATTAATAATTTTAGATCAGTTACAAAACGGAGTACGAAAGAGAGCCCCGTGCTGCCACACACATACACACAAAAGAAACACAAAACAACCTTAACAAAGCACCCCACATGAATAAGAAATACGGTGTTAATTTCTTCCTCCAGTCCATGTCACCTCACAACCATTAAGAGAAAATAAGAGGAAAAAAAAACAGTAAAAAAAAAAAATGCTAGAATCTTAGGGATTAAGTAGAAAAGACTCAAGAGGACCCCAGTTTCAAAAGTGTGTCCGATTTGTGGTTAAGTTTTTCCAGAGGTAAGATGACGGACATCTGTAATTCACACATTTACTGCAGAAACACATGGCAAAGTCCATCGTAACAAAATACACTTCTTAGCAAGAAATCGAAGAATTATAAACAAAGATTTAGAATGTGCATCCAAATGGTTTGGGGTAACATTTAGAAGATAAAACAAAGGGGAGAAGGAGAAGCGAACACCCAAACCTTTTCAGTTACAGAATAATGTCTTTTCAAAAGGTCTGTAAAAAACCTCATGACCAGAGTCATGTGGAAAAAAGTACCTCTGTGCCTCAAACATTTACAGCAAAGATTGAAACAGTTGGGGAACATTCTCTGGAGACGCAGAGGGGTATACTGAGATCTATAGAAAAGTTTGATCTAAGTTATTGATAAAATGGAGAGGACTTCTCCTTCTAGTACAGCATGATAAAGATTCAAGGCTCAGCCTAAACAGTTGTTTCTACTAGAAAACCAGTCTAACATATTTTTAAGCTGGGGAGACCAGTAATAGAGCTGCATGTTGGGTAGAGACAAACCTCCCAACTGCTTGGGTTTAGTAAGGATGGAGAACCTAATTTGTTGATGCTTATTGTTCCAAATAAAACGGGAAATATGAGAATTAAGGGATTTAAAGAATGTAATGGACAAGTAGATAGGAAGGTTTTGAAACGGGTAGTTTAAACGAGGGAGAATATTAATTTTTATTGTATTAACCTTTCCTAGAAGTGATATAGGTAAAGTGGACCATTTCGACTGATCGTTCTTAATGTTCTGAACTAGGGGGGGAGTCGTTTGATGAGAATAACTCTTTCAAATCAGAAGTAATAAAGATTCCCAAGTACTTAAGAGCTCTTTTAGATGTGTGAAAAATAGGCTGTAGCATCATCTCTTAAGGGATATTGAGAGGAGAGGAGAAGCCACAGACTCGTCATCGCACCGAATGCCTGCCTTGGTAAAATGTTTTCGAAATTTTTCTAGGGTTGACGGTTTTCTGTCAAGGTGCTTCAGAGCGAAATCATGTGACAGGGTAGCCTAAGGCTCCCAGCCATTCATGTTTATCCTTTTCTCAAACATTTCAGAGCTCAGCGCACAATATCTCTCTCTCATTGCTGCTATTATTGTGAGTCAAATACAGATATGAATCGCGGTACTATCAGAGACGAGAAATGGCACTCTTATATGCTTCAGTTTTTGGATATGTCTCACGGTTCCTGAACGTAAAGGAATTGTTTGGGCTGCTTTTTTCATAAAAACTGACTGGGTGTCTCACAAAGATATAATTCTTTCTCCACCTCTGTCTCTCACACACACATGACAGTTGGCAGAGGGCTTAGCTCCCCTGTAGAACTACAATGATGGCCGCAGAAGGTTAGAATTACTGTTCTAGCCTGTAGAGAGAAGGGCTGAGTTGGCAATAAAAAACTACAATGATAGTGGAACTCTTGAGTTACTACAGAAGGCTGAGCAGAATGTTAGAACTACAGTCATGTCAGAATGTTTTGGGCATGATGTAACCGATTTTAACCGGTGAGTCAGGAGAATGGCTGTGGCGACCAGGAATGTCTGTTGAGTTTACCTGAAGAGTGGCGTTAACTCAGACCTTTTTTTATCAAAAGCAGCTATTTGAAAAGGAAGGACGCATAAAGTAAGTCGCATGGTTCTTGTTGCTGAGCAATACCAGCAGAACCGGGGACGGTTGACACCACCATCTTCAGTTGACATCACGAACCTAGCTGTGCTGGGTGTGAGGTTAAGCGGCTAAAAAGACAACTTATCGGCACTCATCGGAGCTCAAAACTAGGTTAGTGCAGTAAGATGAGGCTAAGCTCTGTCTTAAGCACAGAATTCACCCTTATCCCTAGTTGGGTTGGGAGGTGCTGGTACCTATCTCCAGCTACGTTCCGGACAAGAGGCGGGTTCACCCTGGACAGGTCGCCAGTCTGTCGCAGTGCAGTCAGAGATATTTTGAGGAAAATAATAATCACGGTCCAAGTTGTCAGTGGTTAATATGCAATCCCGACAGCCGTCACCCAGAATATACAGAGGGTGGAATACAATTTATTACATTTCCAAAATCAAAAAGGAGTCTGGAATAACGCAAGAAATGGATCATGGACTACAGCCGACTTCTGTCCACTGATGGACAGAAACTACCATGTTAGTCAGCACCACGAAGATAACTGGTAGTAAACATCCCAGTTTTTGTCATAATGATACTTACTGATAGCACAGTGTCAACGACTTAGGCTCCGTGCCATCGACTCACAACTCAATTAAATTAACAGGACTAAACATCTAATAATTTCCAGATCAATAAGTGAAGGTAGTTATGCTGGATTATATGCGTGTAGATTCCAACGGTAACTCTATGGCAGCATGAAAACAGACTGCGCTAACTGCTATATTGGCTTTTACACAGTTTCATACGATTGTTTATTTCTAAGCATTTTCCTGCAGGCAGATTTTCACAAGCCGGTATTATTTAAGTAATTACTCCCCCATTTTGTCCAGCAGCTTACACTTACATCCAATCAGACTTTTTTTGTCCTCTTGAGCATTACCGTTTATTTCTCCGTTATTTCCCGCTAATAATCTTAAAGACCTGACGTAGGACTATCCATCCTTCCATCGTCTGCCGATTATCCAGAGTCGGGTCGTGGGGGTAGCAGCTTAAGAAGGGAGGCCCAGACTTCCCTCTCCCCAGCCACTTCTTCCAGCTCCTCCGGGGGAATCCCGAGGCGTTCCCAGGCAGCCGCGAGACATGGTCCCTCCAGCGTGTCCTGGGTCTTCCCCGGGACCTCCTCCCAGTGGGACGTGCCCGAAGCACTTCACCAGGGAGGCATCCAGGAAGCATCCTGACCAGATGCCCGAGCCACCTCAACTGGCTCCTCTCGTGGAGGAGCAGCGGCTCTACTTTGAGTCTCCTCCCAGATGACCGAGCTTCTCACCCTATCTCTAAGGGAGAGCCCAACCACCCTACAGAGGAAACCCATTTCGGCCGCTTGTTTCAGAGATCTCGTTTCAGTCTTGACCCAAAGCTCATGACCATATATGAGGATAGGAACGTAGATCGACCGGTAAATGGAGAGCTTCAGTCTTTGACTCAGCTCTCTCTTCACTACGACGGACCGGACCGTGAGCTGCAGATCACGATACAGTGCCCGCTTCACAGCAGACGCTGAGCCAATCCGCCTGTCGATCTCCCGCTTCCTTCTTCCCTCATTCGTGAACAAGATCCCGAGATACTTGAACTCTTCCACATTAGGCAGGACATCCCCCTCGACCCGGAGAACACACTCTACCCTTTTCCGGCTCAAGACCATGGCCTTGGACTTGAAAGCACTGATCCTCATCCCAGCCGCTTCACACTCGGGTGCAAACCGCTCCAGCGAGAGCTGCAGATCACGTCCTGATGGAGCCAACAGGACCACATCCGCAAAAGCAGAGATGCAGAGACCAAAACGGATCCCCTCAACACCGTGGCTGCGTCTAGAAATTCTGTCCGTAAAAGTAATGAACAGAATCGGTGACAAAGGGCAGCCCTGGCGGAGTCAAACTCTCACTTTAAACGAGCCCGACTTATTGCCGGCAATGCAGACCAGACTCTGACATGGGTCATACAGGGACATGACAGCCCATATCAAAGGGCCCGGTACCCCATACTCCCGGAGAAAGCCCAAAGGGCACCCCGAGGGACACGGTCGAATGCCTTCTCCAAGTCCACAAAACGCATGTAGACTGGTTGGGCGAACTCCCTTGCACCCTTCAGGACCTTGCTGAGGGTGTAGAGTTTGTCCAGTGTTCCACCACCAGGACGATAACCACACTGCTCTTCCTGAACCCGAGGTTCAACTATCCGACGGACCCTCCTCTCCAGGACCCCCGAATAGATCTTACCAGGGAGGCTTAGGAGTGTGATCCCTCTATAATTGGAGCACACCCTCCGGTCCCCCTTTTTAAACGGGGACCACCACCCCAGTCTGCCAATCCAGGGGTACAACAGCCCCCGATGTCCATGCGATATCACAGAGTCGCGCCAACCAACACAACCCTACAACATCCAGCGCCTTAAGAAACTCTGGGCGAATCTCATCCACCCCCAGGGCCCTGCCACCGAGGAGCTTTTAAACCACCTCGGCGGCCTCGTCCCCAGAAATTGGAGAGCCCGACCCAGAGTCCCAAGGCTCAGCTTCCTCAATGGAAACCATGTCGGTGGGATTGAGGAGGTCTTCGAAGTATGTTGGTGCTACACTGCTTCCCCCTCCTGAGACGCCTACAGAATCGCCTCGAAGCTATGCGGAAGTCTTTCTCCATGGCCTCTCCGAACTCCTCCCACGCCCGAGTTTTTGCCTCAGCAACCTCCCGGGCTGCTTCGCCTTCCGGTACCCATCAGCTGCTTCCGGAGTCCCACAGGACAAAAAGGCCAGATAGGACTCCTTCTTCAGCCTGACAGCATCCCTCACCAAAGGTGTCCACCAATGGGTTCGAGGGTTGCCGCCACGACAGGCACCGACATCCTTGCGACCACAGCTCTGATAAGCCGCCTCGACAATAGAGGCACGGAACATGGTCCACTCAGACTCAATGTCCCCCACCTCCTCCGGGACGTGTTCGAAGCTTTGCCAGAGATGGGAGTTAAAGCTCCGTCTCACAGGGGCCTCTGCCAGACGTTCCCAGTAGACCCTCACAACACATTTGGGCCTGCCAGGTCTGACCGGCATCCTCCCCCACCACCGGAGCCAACTCACCACCAGGTAGTGGTCAGTGGACAACTCCGCACCTCTCTTCACCCGAGTGTGCAAGACATATGGCCGCAGATCCAATGAAACAATGACAAAATCGATCATCGAACTGCGGCCTACGGTGTCCTGGTGCCAAGTGCACATATGAACATCCTTACGCCTGAACATGGTGTTTATGGACAATCCGTGATGAGCACAGAAGTCCAAGAACAGAACACCATTCGAGTTCAGATCGGGGGGAGCGTTCCTCCCAACCACACCCCTCCAGGACTCGCTGTCATTCCCCACGTGAGCATTGAAGTCCCCCAGAAGGCTGAGGGAGTGCCCAGGTGGGGCACTCTCCAGTACTCCCTCTAAGGATTCCAAAAAGGGTGGGTAGAGTGAACTGTCGTTTGGCCCGTAAGTACAAACGACAGTCAGAACCCGTCCCCCCACCTGTTGACGGAGGAAGGCTACCCTCTCGTTCACCGGGGTAAACCCCAGTGTACAGGTGCAGTTATCCTCCTAACAACTCAGACTCATCCAATGGCTACCTGAAAGATTTTATGGATAAATTTGATGTCGTGGACACTTTTAGGGAAAATTTTCCAAAACATAAATTATTTTCATGGAGTACCAAAGACCTTTCTAAAAAGTCCCGTATTGACTTCTGGCTAGTGTTAATGCAAGTTGATTCTGCTGCTCTTAATATTGATACACACCCTGCTTCTTTCTCTGACCAGAAAATAATTACTTTAAGCCTTTCACTTTTGACGCCCAGCATTCCTATTGCCGTCTGTTGAAAGATGAACAACAATCTTCTCTATTATTAGGATGCTACTGAAACGATCAGATCTCTGATTGAATCCCGTTGGGAAGAAACCTGTAGAAATAACTTTTAGTCTCTTTGGGAACTAAAATACATGAGATCCTTCAGTGGTAACCTTGCAAAAAAGAAAAGGCAAACGAAGAAAGTCTTTTATCTAGGAGTAGCCATGATAACCTTAATGATGATGACGTAACTCTCAAACTAAACTTGATGAAATATATAAACAGAAGGCTCGAGGCATGCTTGTCAGGTCAAGACCGAGATGGTTGGAGGAAGGGAACAGTGTTCTTCCTACTTTTTTGGTGTAAAAAAATCTAAACTTCATAATACTTTAAACACACTTAAAGTCAATGACAAGATTGTAACAGATCATAAAATCCTTGAATTATTTTGTTCCAATTTTTACAACAATCTCTATTCCTCTGAATACTCAGATGAAAAAGCTTTTTTATTGATTGACTCTATTGAACATTGTAAAGTTATATCTGAGGCTGATAACAAAATATGTGATGCTAACCTCACTCTACAGGAAGTAGAAGAGGCTATTTTAAGTCTTAAACAACAAATCATCAGGTAGTGATGGGCTGTCAAGTGAGCTTTATAAGAAATTTGTAAAAGAACTTAGTCCCTTTATTCTCAGCACTCTTTCAGAAAATATTCGTTGTGGAGAATTGCCTCCTACTTTAACACAAGGCCTTATTACTCTCATCCCAAAGGCCTGCAAAAATAAGTTACTCATTGACAACGAGAGACCTATTTGCTTACTGAACAATAACTATAATTTTTTTCTGTTATTTTGGCCAGAAGAATTAAACAAACCCTCAGTTCTATTATTGATGAATTTCAATCAGGCTTAATGTCCCACAGACACATCACAAACAACCTAAGGGTTGTGCTGGATCTACTAGACTATGCAGAATTAATAAATGATATCAGCTTTAATTTGCCTGTAGACTTTATAAGGCTTTTGACTGTTGAGCATGTCTTTATGTCTCAGGCCTTAGAAAAATTTGATTTGGGGCAATATTTTATCAAATCTATTCAGACTCTTTATAAGAAGGGTGTTACGACCCGTGTAGGGGTGGCCAGGTCATAACACAAAGGATCCATCCTCTTCAGATCTCAAGCGGTCAACACACACGAAGTTGCACATTTTATAATGTTATTTATTATAAAAAGATGTATTTTTGGACTGAGATATTACAACAAGGGGAGCATATGACATCAGAGTGAGCTAATGCCAAAAACAACAAACAAAAGGAAACCATCTGAATATTAACCAACTTACCTAATTAAAAGTAAAGAAACCAAATGACAAAAACTTACCTCCCTAACTAAGAAAAACAGGAGAAAACTAATGAAACATAAACGGCAGCTCAGTCCTACAAACTCCAGGACTTTACATGATTTTACAGACGAAACAGTGTGGCCGGTTGAGATGAGCTGAGGATGGATGAATTCTTCAGGCCTCAAACTTAATTTAAACAAATGTGAATTGCTTCCCATATCATCTTGTAGCGAATCCCATCTTTACAACATTTCTGTTAAAACACAAGTTAATTAACACAAAATATGTCAAAGAAACCCTACAATTCATAAAATCAAAAAGAAATTAATCACTGGGTTCAAAGAGATTTATCTTTACGAAGAAGAATACTGTTATCTAAAACTGAAGGAATTTCCAAGATAACTTATGATGCACTAAACGCATTAAATGTCAATACTGCTACCTGTAAAACTATTGATAAAATGCTCTACAATTTTGTCTGGAAAAATAAAACGCATTACATCAAAGACTCTGTGTTCCTAAACCTTGTAGACTCAGGTAGTGTGAACTTTTTAGATTTTTCATCCCTTAAATCAGACATTTAAAATCAATTAGATCAGAATTTTTTTATTGAACCCTGACTCTGTGGAATTTTATCCCTAATTATATTTTCTCCAGACTTGGTGGCCTTCATTTGTAATTAAGACTTAACAGAAAAACTTCCCCTAAAACTAGTCAATTATCACAAACAGATGCTCCTTGCTTGGTCCCTTATTTATAAAAATGTTTTCTCCCCTCACACATTTCTCATTTGGAATAAACAAAATAATCTTTACAAAAATCAATCTCTGTTTTTCCCTAACTGGTAATATTAATCTTATTTTTGTGAAACAGTTACTTAACTCTTACGAGTACCTAAAGTCTTACTCTGAATTTTTATCCACCTACTGTATCTCAGTTACCCCCAGGGAATTTGCTGTTATGGACGCTGTCCTAAGGAAGTTCTCATGCTCTTTAAGGGCCATTTTCATTCTGGGGAGGACAGAGCTGAAGACGTACGTTCTTCATTTTTGAATCGGTAAAAATTTTCTCCTCTAAACCCTCTACTAGAAACAGGAATGTAAGATCCTTATTTTAAAAGGACTTTGTAACCCACTACTGGAGACAGTTGTTTCTGATATCAAATGGAAAACGGTTTGGACTCTATCTTCCAAATACTGCATTACGAACAAACCTCGTCATGTGTGCTTCAAACTTTTCCACTGGTGCAACCCTGCAAAACAAAACCTGCACTAGAATATACACCAGGGGTCACCAACATGTTGCCCGCGGGCACCCAGTCGCACGAAGGGACCTTGTCAGTCGCCCGTGGAGCTACTTCTAAAAATAGCCATTATCATTAGGGAGCACTACCAAAAAATTTAATTAAATGTTTTTACATTGAAGTAATGACATTTGTTTATATTTAGAGTTCAAAAGAGGGAAATGATAAAAACGTTTAAAATAAATTGCTTTATGTATAAAACTCTTTCCTGCTGTTAAAGTTCAGAACTGCACAGGCGCCTGCAGGAAACTATCGGAGCGCAGCAGCGCCTGCAGTTGTACTCTGCCTACAAAGACATTTTTCTTTACGTAAAGAAAGAAAACAATAAATTCTGGAATTTTTATTATTTAACCCTATTCACTATTAACAAAATTGTGAAGAAAAATAAACAAATTGTGCCAAAACATCAGATGTGCGCTACGAATACGTAGCGCACATCTGTCTGAGTCTCTGAGGGTGAGCACCCAAAGCCCAAACCTTTTTTGTTCAATTTACTTTTATTTATTTGGCGGCTTGGTGCTTTTTCTGTAAGGCAAAAACTAATGACAGGAGTTTGAACCTCCCACAGTTCTAAGAGCGGTCATTTGGATCTGGCGGGTCGTCGGTATATGAGCTTCTTTGATGTTTCCCGAACTAGAGAGCTGATGGGTCACCTGACGCCTGATACCTGCTGCTAAAACTGTGGGTTAAACCATTTAATCTAGCCAAAGTAGAGTAGAAATAAAGCAAACAGCTTGACCTTCTCGTTCTCTGGACGTCTGACAACACCTGAACCTGGGAATCAATACCTGAACCTGGGAATCAACACCTGAACCTGGGAATCAATACCTGAACCTTGGAATCAACACAGTCTTCTTTCCGTGAACCACATGTCTTTATTATTTAGCATCGTCTGAAAAAAAAAAGTCTGCTGCTCTTGTGGTTCAGATTTGTGCTGATTTTTGCGCATTGGAGAGGTGCTTGTGCTCTTGCAGGTCAGGTGCAGTGATAGTTTTGTGTTGGATCTTTATTTTTTTCGACATCTGCTGGTGTCAGCCAGCGGGTGACCCGTCAGCTGTTCGGTTCGTGAAACCACTATAAAAGCTAATAAACCGGCGACCCGCCAGAACAGCACAGACTGTCAGAAGCTCAGGCTGATCTTAGAACAACGGGAGGTTCAAACCCAACTCGTTCATTTTTAGCTTACAGAAAAACGCATATCCATGAAATAAACAAAAGCAAACTGACCAGTAAGACTTGGGCTTTGGGGTTCCCACCTCACCCCTCAGACTGACACAGCTCTATGTGTATAATATCTTTTGACACAAAAGATATTTTATTTTCCACAATTTTGCTAATAGAACAGATGGTTAGATAATAAAACAATAACTCTTCTTGTCTTTTTTATTTAAAGGAAAATTTCAAGGTACTCAGTGCTGTACAGCTGCAGGTGTTACTGCAACAATACATCAGTTTGCTTCTGTTTATTTCAGTCACTTGTGGCCAGTTTAGAATCACAGAGAAAAGCTCCAGAAGGGAATCAAACTTAAAACTCTGTGACCTAAGAACTTCTGATCACACAATAGCAATTAGCCATCGCTGCCATGGTAAATTATTACTGATAACTATTGTGAGTAGTCCTGACATTAATATGATCAGGCAGTATTATCATATATATGTAATACAAGTAGCCCTTTGTGTTGCTCTGTACCCGTGAAGTAGCTCCCAGTCTCAAAAAAGTTGGTGATCCCTGATACAGACTGTAGCTGCTGTGTCTGTTATTTTGGCAGACAGTTCACTTATTCTGGAGATGCCACTTCACTGTCTCTTTCTGGAAAGACTTGGTTTGTTATATCAATCTCATATCCTCAATAATTTTTCACTTTTATACACATATGTACTTTTTGGTTTCTACAATCTCTATCCTGCTAATAAGAATCAATTTTATGTAACTAATCTATTGTTAATTTTAGTTAAATTTTGTATTTATGAATGCAAATTTTCTGGCAAAAAAGCCTCTTTTATCTGTTTTTATCTTAATTCCAATACGTTACTGCATAGTAACTGTATCAAAAAAGTAGTAACCATAGTAACCAATCAAAAAAGCTGTAAAGACTCCTGAAGGCCTAAAATTCTTTGACTGTATTCCCTGAAACACTGTCTCATCTCTGTTTGTGCTCCTTGTATTATGCCTTCTATTGTTTTTATTCCTTGTAATCCCTGGCATTTTTGTTTTCCCCATTCCATACATTGTATTGCCACGTTGATGCAATAAAAAAAACAAACAAACAAAAGGCTAGACCTGTTCGCAGCTTTTCTCTTCCAGTTTTAGTTTCTTGATGACCTTGGAAGGACCCGGTCTACGTAGACCAATCCTTCGAAGGATGAGACTTTTAATTCGGACAAAGCTATAAAGTTGCGTTGTTGTTGCTATGGCAATGAGCCTACGTGTAGAGTAAAGCCAACAAAGAGCGAGGAAAAAGAATGAATGAGTAGTTCTTTAGTGCCATTGCATAGCACTAAATGAATCATACCTACATGGCCAGGTTTCACTTTCACGGACTAGTTCTACTGCGTCAGTGTGACTATGAATGGCATGTGAAAGAATAGTCTGATTTGGGGGGTTTACATTTGTACGTTTGTGGCACAACCTTTTGTGGAAATAGTTTTATAACATGTTTTGCAAATTACCTCATTGAAATTATTAGTCCAGTGCTGTTTCTCTTCGGAACTAGACTAGGTCATCTGATTCCTCTTCATTTATCGTCTCATTCTTGGCTCGCCTCAAACTCTGGCTGTCACCATGTTTATTGGAAGGGGAGGGGTGCGACTAGTGATGAATTCATTAGGTGTCGGACAAACCATACTTACAGTGAATTTAACGAATGTTTATTTGAACAACAATTTATTCTTGATGGTTGTGATATAGCCATTTTAACTATCATAAATCAAAAATAGTGATAAATTTGAGTACACTCGATAAATCACCCGGCCCTAATTTAAAGGAAATAAATTACAAAATCAAATTTCATTTGAAGTCATATTAGAAGTATTCTACATAACAACTGAAGGCAACATAGTTGCTTGATTGTGTCGGACAAACCATTCAAGCAACTTACTGGGAGTAAGCCTCCCAGTAAGCCTCCCAGGAGGCTTACTGGGGAAACAATCATGGGTCTTACTTCCGGCGCCCACCGGAAGTAGAAGTATTTCTTTGTAATATGTAGTTTTTTGCTAATCTGAATTGATGATGGAGGTTACATCTCTCTTTTCGGTTGTAATGCAATATTTCATGAAACTTGTTTACAAACACGCTGTCTATCAGAGAGCTGCTCAGTACAGAGGATCGTAATGAGTTTAATCACGGAGAGCAACAAGTTTTGTAATGGAATGATCGTGACTTAGCAGGATTGCTCCTCTGAAGAACTCTGTTATAAAGATAAAAGCAGAGAAGCTGGTCACAGATCCGAGCTGCTTTTTTGCGCCGACAGTGTAAAACACCGGAACTCCATAATATTAGCTTAGTGTAATGTGAATTTTATTTTTCATTTGAATTTAAAAGATAATAAAGTTCATGATCAGAGTCTTTATGTTTGGGCCAGCAATATATTTTTATAAGACAAAATAAAATGTCTGAGTTTATTTAGTCCATCACAAACAGAACCTCGAGGTTCTCTGTTGCTGAGTGACGCTGTATATCAACGGAAAAATGACGGCAGCTGCTGTTTTCCAGACCGTAATACAGAGAATCTCCCCACTGGACTAGAACCAAACCGAGCCACACATTAACCTGTTATAGAGAGCAACTTGCCACTGGAAAGGGTACGATGCCCTTGTGTTTTGCTGTTCGTAGCTGTACTCTAATAATCTGACCAAGTTTAGTTTGTGACTGCAGCAGCAATGAGTCTTGAACATGCTCCCAAAACAAAAATGCAGTGTATCTGTGATAAGCGGTAGTTTCCATCGCCTACCAACAGAGGAAACAAGAAGAATTTGGCTAAAAATTCTAAACTTGAACAGAGAACCCAAAATGTTTTATGTGTGATCATTTCATTGTGTGGACATAAAGCAACACAAGAAAACCCGGATCTGCAGCAACCGAGTCAGTGAAGTAGTTAAATATGCTCGAGCGGGTTATTTGCAGTCATTTCTTCAAGTCACCATCCCACCCCTCAACAGGTACAAGTAGCAGTAAAACAATATTGCCCCATTTAAGCTGTTATAGCTGGAGCTCCCACATATTTCATAACCAAAACCTCTGTGGAAAGCCAGTTAGCGAGTTGCTAACATGTAGACAAATGGCAGTTCCGGTTTCCGGCGGAAATCGTGCCCATAAATCACGCAATGCCTCATGGGGGCTCAGAATAAGGTGAATGATATGGCACAGTGTGGCTGGAAAATACATGATACTGCCCCTTTAAATCTGGGCTCTGTCCTTTTCTCTATGTCACCATACAGCCTGTTGGAATTTGTTTTGCTGAATTTCTGAATAAACCCAAATTGAATTTACTCAGCATCATCAAGCAGAAAGTTGAGTTTAACTCTTAGCTTATATTCATCCATACTCTGACTACTGCCTGTTTTGGATTTTGTTGTGACTTCAATGTAAGCTATCAGCTGTGGTTATTTGTTCTCTGCTTTACGGCTGATTTCTGTCCTGGCCTCTCTTGTTTTTCAGATGAGGGCAGGAATGCAGTACACCTGGCAGGAGGGGCTCAGATAGTAGCTGAACACATTAAGTTCCTCTCCCAAAATACTGATCCGGAAAAAGAAAGACTCTTGGCTGTCTTTTGTGGCATGCTGATGAACTATAGCAATGATAATGGTAATGACCATCTTCCTCCCCCAAAGACTTTATACTCATCTCAACTATTCAGTGGGCGTTCTCTTTCTTCTTCTCAGATGGTAGATGTTGAACTTAATCTGTGCTTTTCTAATTCAGGCTCATCTGTTCCCTTCTTTATGTCACATCCTCTTGCTTTTCCATCATCTTCTCTGAGGTAATCTAAAATCATTAACATCACCTTTCATCCTAGCAGTACCTTCCTCCCAAATCTTAGCCAGTTGGGATTTTAGAGAGTGTGCTGTGACTCAGCTGCTAAAATGTCCTCATCAGTTAAAAAGCTTTTTAGCTATTTTAGTAACATACCTCAAGGGAGGATCAGTCTGTTAGTCTATCACCCTTGTGTACAGCGAGATGGTAAACATGTTTAAGAGCCCTGCCACTTGAATCCTTTATTTTGTTAAAATACGGTTTTTAAGTCCTGGTTTTTAACTGCCTAAATCTGGCCCTGAAGTGATTATCATTTCATCATACAGTGAATGTAGCTATTTTCACGTTGATCATGTCTATCTTCAGAAAGCTTTGAAAATAAGCCACGATTCCCTTTTGTTTTGCTGTAATAGAGGGCTGACTGACATACCAGCCCACTGAATCTGCACTGGTGCTGTTAATCGCAGCCATCCCGCCGTTTATAAATCGGCGAAAGGTGCAATCAGCTCCCCCCCTTTTCCTTCTCATTTGTGTTCAGAAATGCAGGTTGGAGCAACGAGACATCCAAATCTGGCCTCAACAGTGGGTGGAAGAGAGGTTTCTTGTCATGTAATGACGAGGCTCTAGGATGGAACCCACTTGAGGAACCACTTGGAGCCGACTCTGGCTCAAGCTGTGGTTTACCACTAGAATCAGTTCGGTGGAAAAGCGCTTGACCTGTTTGCTGTTGTTTTACAAAACTACAACATTTTATTTTTTTAAGAGTTATTCTTAAATTAAATGCTAATTATTGAGCTCCAAGTCTTCTGAAAAGCATCCGCTGCTACTTCCTTGTTGTCTGCCAACTTCTTAAATCTTTTATTATTCTAAGCAGTCTCGAAAATTGTGGAATTTATTAGATAATTTTCCAACTCTGGATATTGTAAGTGGGAAATAAGTTTCCTTACTTTGCTTATTCCATTATGGAAAAATATCAGAATCAAAATTTTAAGAAATAAATGGAGTTTTACATTACGTCCTACTCATTAATCACTGTGGTTTTTACAACCAGCAGATTAGCATTCTAAAGTAATGATGTTTCACGACCGATATTAGTCTTTTACCGCTGGGATTAAAACTGGCCCCAAAGCACTTGAATGGGTTTTAGTTTACACCCAATATGGTTTAAAGTCATCTGTAATTTATCTTGGGGAATTCATTCCACATTTCTCTATGGTTTGTAACTGATGTAATTTTGTCAGATGTAAATGTGAAAAGAACTAAACGAATAAAGCATGCTGGTTTTACAGCTTTAGGCAGTACAGGATCTTTTGGCCTTCAAAATGTGAGCTAACTTCAAAAATTTACTCCCGGCTTTGTTAAACCATAAAGTGAAATCTAAGCACCAGGTTTTCCTACCTGGCCCCCTTTAAAGATGGAGACCAGCTTTAACCTGTCTAATCAGGCATGGGGTTTCATTAGACAGAAACCATATAGAATAGAAGTGGTAAAACAAAGTGAAGCTTACTAGGCTGAAAGGATATTCCTTACGGTGCTGGGAAAAGTTTTCACCTCTTCAGAAAGATTTCTTCTGTCACATTTGCATGTTTCAGTTCATTAAGCAAATTGTAACATCAAACAAAATGAACCTGAATCAATACAGAAGCCATTCCATTGAACCTGGCTTGATGTTAAAAGTAATTGCACCCTGAACTGGTTGTGTCTTCAACAAATGTCCTTAAGTGTTTGTGAAGTCTGAAACATGGCTGTAGAGGAATCCTGGCCCACTCTATTTTGTTTCAATTCAGGCATATAGGAAAGCTTTTCAGAATGACTTTAACATTTAAACTAGGCTATGCAATAGGTTCTTAGATGGATTCAACTTGTACAGACTTTGACTAGGCTTCTCTCAAATCCCTTTTTGTTTATTTTTACTGTTTAAAAAGAGGACTTGCTGGAATACCTTGGGTCATTGTCTTGCACATAACTTAAATTGCCCTGGAACTTAAGGTCATAATCTGATGGCTGGAGATTCTCCTTCAGAATTTTCTAGAGAATCCAGGGTTTGTTACATCATGGCAATTAGTCTAGGTCCTAAGCCTCAGACTGTCTGACTGTAGATATGATGCTGTGTTCCTGAGATGATGTTAGCTTAGGTCAGATAATATTTTTCCAACAGTAAGTCTGAGATGGGCCTTTTTGTTTTTTCTGGGTCAACAATGGTTCTGACTTTGGAATACTCACATGGAGGCCAGTTGAAACAGAGCTGTTCCAATCACTTCCATCCAACTCCATTGTTGCACCAAGATGATGAAATTTCCATTCTACTAAATATTTCACAATTAGTTAAGTGGGAAGAACAGGATTCAGCCATGAAGTGGGAGGCCACTCAAAATTACAGAAAGTTCAGCAGATGTTGAGGAGTGTGTTGTGTAGAAGTCATCAACTTTCTGCAAAGTCAACAGCTGCAGATGTAGCACTACTTAATGTACTGAGGGACTAGATGGCATGTGATATCAAAAGACTAAATTCATCTTCTGGAGCAGTTGTCAGTATTCAATGAAAAGGATAAAAAATAACTGCTTTCAATACCATGTATTTTAAAGAAGGAAAAATTAAAATGAACACCACAAGATACAAAACATACATAGAACCCAAAAAATAAATACAAAATATATGTACACAGTACTGCACTAAATCTTCCATACAAAAGCCCTACATTTCTCTACTGGTCAGCACAGTGAATGACTGACAAACATTTGGAAAGTCCATGGTTTAACTGTCCAGATATTTGAGGCGAAAATGTCCAAGTGCAATTTGTTTTCAATGGAGAAGAGATGAGTAATGGATTGTGTGTCTCTGTGGTGAGATGGAGGGATAGGTACAACAATCAGCCTCCTACCAGACCAGTATGGAGTGAATTTCAGGTTTTTCTGGCCCCAGCCAGTTGTCAGAAGCTCACCATCCTTTTACCCTGAAAAGGGTCACCTGGCCAATTCCATATACAGTTCAGAGCAAGACATCTTCATGGCTCCAAGCTCACTCAGTATTCTGATCTGTAGCTCCTTTGTCTCCAGCTTTCCCCCTCACACCTGACTGGAAAAGCTAGAGCAGGCCTGAATAACCATTTCAGATGCAGTGATTGGCTGAATGCACTATGTAACTGACTGTCACTCTAACCCAGTGGTTCCCAAAGATTGTCTTCTGGGTCAGCCAATGGTTCTCAGACGTCTTCTGGGCTCCCCTACAAATTACAATAACAACTCCACCCCACCCCTACCCCCCTCTCCCCCCTCCCCCCCAAAAAATAAAAAATCAACCGTGCACACACATCATTCAACCAGACATAAACCTATACACATATTTTGTTTTCAAACTCCACTGAAGTTAATTTCATACTTAAGGTTGCAACGAAACACACTACAAACCATCTTTACAGTTAAACTGAGATATATATATATATTAAAAAAAAATTCCCTTCTCACCCACTGCTGGTGGTTCTTATCCTCTGAGCTCGGGTCCTCTACCAGAGGCCTGGGAGCTTGAGGGTCCTGCAGTAACTTGGCTGTTCCAAGGACTGCACATTTCTGGACTGAGTTGTCTGATGTTGTTCCTGGGATTTGTTGTAGCCACTGCTCCAGTTTGGGGGTGACTGCCCCGAGGGCTCCGATGACCTCTCTAGTTCTTCCCTGAGGCCCTGGTATTTCTCCGGTTTCTCGTGCTCCTTTTTCCTGATGTTGCAATCACTTGGTATTGCTACATCTACCACAACGGCTTTCCTGTGTTGTATATATATATATATATATTTTTTTTTTTTTTCTTTTTTTCCATTCATCCATATTGCTTCCCATGCCCCCCCCTGCAATGGCACTGCGCCTCCCACACTTTGGGAATCACTGCTCTAACCAATGGAGCAGCAAAGGTGAGATTAAGGGCAGTTTTTACCCTGGGTTACACATTCCTCCAAATTTATGTGGTTTTCAGATTAGCTCAAGAACTGCATAGAGAGCTGAATGAATGAGGTTTTATGTTCAAGAACTGCACCCAAGTCTTGCATCAACAGGGGATGGGGAGTTACCCTGGACATGCTATACAAGTATGTCCAAGTATGGCAGCGGACATGTTCTTCGGAGCAATGAATCATACTTCAGAGGGTTTGAAAAAACTAGAACTTGCCTGTCTGCATTGTCAGAGCTAAAGTTTGTTGGAGAGAGGAACAAGGAATGTGGTATTGGGCTGTTTTAGCAGTTAGACTTGTTCCTGCAGTTGCAGTGAAAGAACTCTTAATGCTTAATGCTAAGGAAGGTACCTATAAGAGCTCATCTTAATAAAAACATTAATATTTATGTTCAGTTGCTAATAGTCTTTTTGGAAGTGTGTGAGTTGATCATGGCTTTGCTCTCTTTGCTCTGTATGTCTTCTATTCTGCTGACTTATCCTCATAATTATTAGTTTTCAGTACTGAAGTTGTTTTACCGCATTTTTCCTCTCAGCATTTAAATTATCGACCACATTTTATACACCTTAGAGGATCAACCTCTTATGTCCTATTATATATGTTTTGTCTTCAGCCATTAAGAGTTTGTATCCTGATATTGATAGAAGAAGAAATCTAATCTAAAATCCTCTTATTGAATATTTTCTGCCAGGTTGTCAGCAAATTTCTCCACGGGAGCCGGATATACTGCCACTTCAGTATAATTCATAATGTTTCATCTCAATATAATTCATAATGTTTCTTCTCAGATGACATAAAAACATGTTATTTCATTTTCTACACATCTTTTGTATATTAAGAAACATCACTTAGCAGCATTTTTCATATCTGTGTTTTTGCAGATACCTTACAAGCCCAACTGATTAACCTGGGTGTTATTCCAACCCTGGTGAAGCTGCTGGGCATCCATTCCCACAACACCGCCCTGACAGAAATGTGTCTGATTGCTTTTGGAAACTTGGCAGAGCTGGGTAAGTATGCTACAGTAGTCTAGGTTTGAAATATTCCATGTCAAATGTGTTAAACAGAAACAGTACTTCTCAGTACTTCTCAGTACTTTTAATGCAGTATGATGTGGGGTACAAAACAAACTGCTGTTGGTGATGATGTGTGCTGAGGCTGAGAAGGCTCTGGAGAAGAGATGAAAATGGGAGAAACGTGCTCCCATTGCAGAATAAAACTGGGGTTTTCAGCAAAAAACACCCAGCTGATGATTCTGCTGAAACAGTTACTAGTGCACCGATTCATGGCAGATCACCAATTTTTAAATACCCTGACCTGCCCATTCCTATTTTGGCAGATTCCTTTCAAAATCAGAATGTATCTTCAAAATCTTGTATTTTGTTTTATAAGAAAAAAAAACTTGTAATAAAAGTCGCTAAATATAACTACACAGTCGGATCTGTCGATCAACCCTCGGATGCCACCGAGGGGGGGAAAAAGATGCTCCTGGTGAGATGTTGACTTTCCTTTTTGGGGGGTTTTGGTAATACCACTCTTTTTTTTCTCATCTTTTTTGGAGGGGTTTTTGACGTTTTGGATTTTTCATTTTGGATTGACAAGGAGAACTATTTCCAGGACGATGTTTTGATTTTCGAGGACATGGGACTCTTACGGACCAAATTCTCATAAAAAAGGAACAGAAATATTTGGACAATTAATTGTTAAAGTTTGGTTGCTGACTCAAACTGAGTGATTGGAATCTGACTTTAATTATTTTTTACTTTTTTTTTGTTTACTAATCTATATTTCAGGATAACTATGATTAATTCTTAATATTATGGTTTTCTGAATAAATCATTTTTGCTAAAAATCTATTCATTTCTTATTATTGGATATTTGTTTATCAAACTAAATTATGTAACACTTATTACCTGTTTTCCTGAGACAAGATCCCTGTTTTGTGAAATTTTAGACAGGATCGGGGGTGATCGGTGATAAAT
>VMRN01000155.1:202500-219901 GCA_010277015.1 Poeciliopsis turrubarensis | reverse complement strand
ATGAAACATACAATTTATCAAAGAACACAGAAAATTCTTATATCAATCCCCCTTGTGTGTTTTTGTGAGTTCCGCTTTAATCAAGCCAAAGTTTACAAAATGATACTCAGTATGGGGATCAGGATAATATAATTTCAGGTTTTGTGATGCAGTTAAAGAGAATCCTGTTGTAGATGTGAATTTCTTTTTTCTTTTCAAAATGAATAACATCACTTCTTAAAACACAACATACTGAGGAAAGAGATACTGATCAGAATGAGGACGAAAGTGAAGCAGGTCTTGTCAATCAGGAAAAGGAAATTAGCAACAGAGGGGGAGAAGCCTGGGATACAAGAAGAAATCCTGTAGGTGAAATAACTTCTCTGATTAGCTCCCTTTATATATATCAGATAATGAAGTTGAAGAAAGAGAGGATGACGAGGAAGAATATCTCCCTATGTCAGATATTAATGGCGTTAGGAATGATTTACCTAACATGGGAGTTAGGATTACCTCTTTGGAACAAGATTTCCGGGCCTCTATAGACAGTGCTTTGAATAGGGAGCATATATAGATAGAAATGTTGAGGCCATGGAGCAATGCATGAACACAGCTTTTAAGGAATTTGAAGCTAGACTGTTTGCTGCGGCAAGATGAGAAGTGGAAGGCTGAGATAGAGAGGTTGAAGCGCGCTAGACAGCTATTCATTCATTAGATAGTGTCAGACCAAGTCTCCCCGTGCCATCTGAACATTTTTTTTCCACCATGAGGCATACTTTCCTTGCAACATCATCTCCACCTTTAGCCCTACCGATACAAGGAGTACAACAAGAAAGCTTTGGACCTTCACCCTCAAAGGACAGATCAAACAACTGACTACATCACTCCAGGAACGGTTCCAGTCATGCCATCAACAAACAGTGGAATAGTAAACTTCCCAGCATCGACCTCCCACCTGATCGTTCCTTCGGCAGGCAGAACACCTGTGCTTGCTAGTCTTTCTCCACTTAATCTGATCCTGGCTCTGCCCATGGAAGAGGACAAAGTACCAAACATAGTCATATCCTATGAGGACACAACATCCACCAGAAGTCCAGAAGCTTTTGAAGGCCTGGCCATCTGTATGCTCGGAGACATTGAGTAGAACATCTTTGGAAGAACACAGAATAATGACCACAGATGAAATACCCATTTGCTGCAGAGCTTACCGGGTGTCTCCTTTCAAGACACCGGGTGCTCTATAATATCAGAGATGATATTATAGAGCCATCACAGTCTTCATGGGGGTCTCCCTTAGGTCCTTGTTCCTAAGCCAAACAAATCTTTTCGAATTTGTGTGGACTACAGAGCTTTGAACACCAAAACTGTTCAAGATGCCTATCCCATGCCCATCATCCATGAGTTGTTGGAGTCCATGACTGGAGCAAACATTTTTAGCACTCTGGATTTGAAGTCATTATATTGGCAGATGGCAGTGGCAGCAGAGGACAGCAAAGCAAAAACTGCTGTTATTACTCCATTTGGACTTTATCAATTTAAGTGCATACCATTTGGGTTGAAAAACGCCAGAGCATCCTTTCAACGTTTAATGGAGAAGCTTTTAGAGGTACAGGGAAAGATCTGCTGTGTGTACATCGACGATGTTATCGTTTTCTCCGCCTCTGCTTGAGCATCACCTGAAGTACCTGGACAGAGTATTTGCAAGGCTCCACCATGCCAATTTGTCCCTCAACCTTAGAAAATGCAACTTTTTCCAGCAAGAACTCAAGTTTCTGGGACACATTGTATCAGAAGGTGTTCAAGTGGATTCAGGAAAAACCCACACCATTACGGTTTATCCAACTCCAAGTAACCAGAAAACTCTTCAGAGATTCCTTTGGATGGTTGGCTGGTACCACACGTTCATCTCACATTTTGCAGAAATAGCTACACCTCTTAATCTGCTCAAGAAAGATGGGAGTGGACAGTGGATTGCCAACGTGCTTTCATGATGCTGAAGAAAGCTTTGGTGGAATCACCTATTCTGGGACAGCCAGATTTCGAGTTGCTATTCAAAATTTATACAGATGCCAGTGATGTTGGTCTGGGGGCCATCCTGGTCCAGTCAACCCCTGATGGAGAAAAGGTTATTGCTTTTGCTTCAAGATCATTGAAGGGAACAGAGCAAAACTACTCCACCTCTGAGAAAGTGGAGAAGTTTTGCGATAGTACGATATAGAAAAGGAATGCACAATGGAGTGCTTGATCCATTGTGCTGGGTCAAGCAGGGATCGCTTGACCCAGCCGGGTCAAGCGATCCCTGCTGACCCGGCTGGACCAGCACATGTAGCCCTGAATTCTGCTACAGCATTGTTAGGCTTACCATGATCACTGATTTGCGCTAAACTCGATATGTATCACCTTTGTTAGCCTCGAAAGAGACCAATAGTATTGAAATTTGACTCCAGGGTAACCCCTTAGATTATTACAGCAGTTATATCTCACTGATACAATACCTGATCCGCTCCAAATTTTTTGTGCATCATCATGGAGCACACCTTCAAACATTGTTGGAGTATGTTAATGACATCACTAAAGTTTTATTTGAGCCCCACCCACTCAGAGAAAACACTGAAGATTATTGGGTCACTTTCAGCTTCACCCTGTCTGTGACATAAGATT
Organism: Poeciliopsis turrubarensis; assembly: GCA_010277015.1. Classification (NCBI taxonomy): domain Eukaryota; kingdom Metazoa; phylum Chordata; class Actinopteri; order Cyprinodontiformes; family Poeciliidae; genus Poeciliopsis; species Poeciliopsis turrubarensis. The sequence continues at coordinate 217,261 of VMRN01000155.1, read as the reverse complement.
GAAACTATCCACAAACTGTAACCACATATGACATGTATCAAACTCTACAAGAAGTCCTCAACAATCCTGTGCCACAAAACAGGAAGTGACAATAACTCCTTTCTGGGAGGTCAGATTTTGGCCAAACTTTTAAGATATGGTGCTGGACTCACATTGAACTGGACTGGAATTTGGAAGATTTGACAAATCTTCCAAATAGTTTCAACTGCCCAGTGGACAGTTGCAGGAATGGCATGATGGCATTGAGAATGGCATTGGGTGGCTGTGTTGAAGTTTGTTTGATTTTTATGAAAGTAATAGCATGTTAATGTGGAAAAGCACTGATATTCAATATAGTTGACTAGGATTAAATATCATTTTCAACTAAAAATACAGGGAATTTAAACTGACAGATGACTGCCAGTTTAAATTCCAGTCTAAGACCAAGTAAATTTCTGATTTCATTAGCAAATCTAGAATAGGAATTTCTGGATGAATTATGTCAGAATGTTGTCACCTGGACAGATCATTTCAGATTTTTTTGTATATTTCTAAAGCATCTGTTAGAGGAGTTCAGATCATAGAGACGCATTGTTTCTGATGATGCTTGTCACTTCTTCTACTTTCAGAGTCCAGCAAAGAGCAGTTTGCTTCCACCAACATTGCTGATGAGCTAGTGCATCTTTTCCAGAAACAGACAGAGCATGAGAAGAAGGAGATGATCTTTGAAGTTCTGGCTCCGCTCGCTGAGAATGGTAAAGTTCCAGAGTTTTATGTTGAAAATCCGAAAAAGTCACATTCTAATATAAAACCGGAGTGTGTTGTCCAGATCTTAGAAAGGAACCACTTACTGCACAACTAATAATCACATCTCAGTGTGAGTCAGGCTTTCCAGACTCTGCACAGCCCACAGACACCTCCTTCTTTTGCTCAGCTGCTCTTTTCCCAATGTGTCTGAGAGCGTGTTTGAACAGCAGAGAGTGCATCTTAGCAAGTGTTCCCACGCCGACCGTCTCCACAACAATGTTCTACCTGTCTGCTCTTAAGAGGCACCTATCTGCCCTTCCTTCTGTTTGTCACACTCTGTGCTATTCATTAAGTTTCTGCAGGAGCAAACAAGAGTCAGAGTTGTGTGGATAATGAAACCGGATTATACCGGATGGGTCAGTCTGTAGGTGACTTAGTGGAGGATGAGTGTTTGTTCCATCTTTTTCTCCGACTTCACATATTTAATAGAAGGCAGCAATGTACTTTGCCTTCCCCTGGTGCTTCCTGTGGGTTGATAATTTTCTGTTGACATCAAGTTCAGTTGATTCTGATTTAGCCCCGGGAAGAGGCACAGAGGAAGACCCAGGCCACTCCGGCTAGCTTGGGAACGCCTTGGGATTCCCCCAGAGGATCTTGTCCAAGTGGCTGGGGATAAGAAAGTCTGGGCCTCCCTGCTTAGATTGCTACCCCCCGTGACCCAACCCCATATAAGCGGAAGTGGATGGATGGATTTGATGAAGCATGGACTTTCTGATTGATGTGATGATGGATGGATTGATTGCCAATTTTCACATGGGTTTTGAACCTGCCTTTTAACGAGCCCTTCTTTTCGCTCTTAGCCACGCTGCTTCCTGCTTTCTCTGTGTTGATGCCAACCGGTTAAGTCAACAGCAAACATTGCTGTTGTTAGCTGGTAGACTGCAGATCTCCATCGTAGGCCAAATTTCTGTCATTTCTACCCTGTGCCGTATATCACGCCTACTAGATAGGATTTGAATTGGAGTTTGCTTGTAGCATTAGTTTTTGCCAAATAGTGTGTTGGTTTATCAATCTAGCATGAGCTTTTGATAAATATTATGTTGGTGTAGCAATTCAGTGTTACTGATGATTATAAGTAGTGGTTTAGGGTTAGCGCAACTAACTTTTTTGTTCCCATCACTGATAACTGCGTTTTTCTGCTACCTGGGTAAATTCTCCAGGTTTTGACAAATAAGTTAATTGTAAAATAAAATGTTTTTTCTGATAGTAAAACAACCTAGAGCTTCCTGTTATCTGCTGAAATTTTACTCCCTGATGGGACTGCTGCAGTCATCAGCTGAATCTCCTGAGATTCCTCTCCAGAAACTTCTGACATCATTCTGCTTCCCCAGCATTCATTTTTAAACATCTCATTAATGCAAAACATTTCTGAACTCAATCAGTGCAAATGGTTGGCGTTTATCTATGGGGAGGTTCGATGATTGGCAAAAAGATTGGTTTTTAGTCCGTCCAATTTGAAATGCAATCACCAATCAGCACCTTTCTTCAGTATTATCACCACCATAAGATAGCATGAATTAGCTTCTGTTTCAGGATTGATCAGTTCCTTTAGTTACTAACCTAAACCAAGAAATGCAGATTTATTCATGATTGCTTTTCCGTTACTGTCACAGGGGTAAGGAAAAAAAAATCATGTGTCTGTTTAAATGTCTGTTACCAGATTAAACAGTGTAATTAGCATAACCGCCAGAGTGGTCTCTGTTCTAATACTGCTGTATTTTATTGATACCCTAAATGTTTTTATTGAGATTTTCCTGTAGTAAAAATAAAATTATGATTATTGTAAAGATATTTTGAGCTTTAAATAGAATTGATCTATTAAAAAGGTTTATGATTCATTTTTAATCTGGGGATTGTGGACTTGTATTGTTTAAAAATCTGCATTGATGCAGTTATTATGTGCTGTCTGGTGCTAGATGTTATAAAGCTACAGCTGGTGGAGGCAGGCCTAGTGGAGTGTCTACTGGAGGTGGTGGCTCAGACTGTGGACAGTGAGCAGGAGGAAGACATCGCCCAGCTCAAGACCGCCTCAGACCTCATGGTCCTTCTGCTACTCGGGGGTAAGCTCTGCTCAGGGTGCATCAATACGTACAGTGCCTTGGAACATTGTCTCATTTTGTATGTATGGATGGACGTTTCTATCAGCTTTACCTATGTCCCCATTTAAAGGGACATAGGTAAAGCTGATATAGGGATAAACATGATAAAGTCCATGTTCATCAGAGTCATGCTGGGATGACTTCCCTGTCCATCACTGTTATATAATTCGTATACTTTTATATAAATATGTCATAACTGTACAACAGACCCATGCACAGTGAGATGTAAATTAATATTCTGTATCCTCTTTCTGCACTTTTCTTTAGCTTAGACACTTCATTAATTTCTGTTAAAACTGAGCTGAACCCATCTTGTTCGCAACCCTGCTGTGACTCAGCATGCAAGCAGCAGTTTTAAGCTGTCCTCTGTCTATGCAGATGAATCCATGCAGAAGCTGTTTGAAGGAGGAAAAGGCAGCGTCTTCCAGAGGGTCCTGTCCTGGATCCCATCCCACAACCACCAGCTGCAGCTTGCCGGGGCTTTGGCCATCGCAAACTTTGCCCGCAACGGTCAGCTCTGATACTGCGCCAAGTGAAACAGACAAATGTTGGCAGAATTAGACAAGAAGTGACAAACTGAATTCATGTAAAGTAAAGGCGTAGAAGTGAACAGGCAAAAGTGCAGTGCATGTATATACACACACATACATATACAGTATAACAGGGGTCCCCAAAGTCGGTCCACGAGGGCCGGCATCCTGCATGTTATAGTTCTCTCCCTGGTTTATCGCACCTGGATCAAATGATGCCTCATTAGAAGACCTAAGAAGGACATTGACATTCTGAAAAGGTTGTTGGTACTACAGTTTTAGTACTGTTAATCACAATCTCATGTGGCTGCTCATCCCTATGCTGTAGCTAGTGCAGCCTGTTGTGAATGCTCAGTCTCGTTAGCTTAGCTACCAGTGACAGCAGATAAACATTTTTCATGTAATAAGTCGTTTTTCCACCTTTAGCACATTTAGCAGTAAATGAATGAGATTGATTGACAGCGCTAAGACCGTCCTACTGGTTCTGATTGGTTGTTTTGGCTGAAGCACTGCATTACTTTAGCCAGTAATAGTAGCTAAAGGAGGAGGTGGAGGAGATTGATTGTTTTCACAGATAATCTGTCTCATAACAAACTGGCACGACGTGGTGACAGTTTTAACAAATATGGAGAAAACATTTTTTTTTCTTCTTAGTTATATACTGCAGCTTGAATAAAATGCAACTTCATAGCATTTTTTCAGAAGTCTGGGTTGCTTTATGTGTATTTTGCATGTTTCCTATGACTGTTGCTCGTGGGGAGAGACATTTCAATAATCTAAAACTAATAGAAAAAATTTAAGCAGCCTACTTGCATACTGTATATGAACTGCTGCATGTAAAATTCATGAGAAGTAAATATTGTACTAGTTATTGGACAAAAGAATACAAGGCAGCTGCAAGCCTTTAAAATTCTGATGCTTTTGATGGGTCAAATCGACTCAAAAAATTGTAATAGAAACTGCATGGGGGGGCCCAATTAAATTTTTTGTTATGGGGCCCAAGATTCCTGGTGGCGCCCCTGTATACGTGTGTAAAATTTGGTTTGATTTAAAGCGGAACTCACAATATACTCAAGGGGGATCTTCACAGAATTCAGGTAAAATATGTTGCATCATTTAATTTGATAAGAAAATAAATATCCAACCACTCAATATGAAATTTGTTACAACGATTTATTCAGAAAACCACAATACTAAGAAATAATAATAGTTATTCAGATAAATAGATCAGCAACCAAAAATCCCTCAAAAATAGTTATAGTCAGCAAAAAAACCCAAAATAATTGAATGTCCAAATATTCCCGTTCTTTTTTTTTTTTTTTATGAGAATAATGTCCAAAAAAGAGTCCCATATCCTCAAAAAACAAAGCAAAGTCCTGGAAGCATTGCTCCGTTTTAATCCAAAGTCCCAATCCAAAATGAAAAATCTAAAACGTCAAAACCCCCCCACAAATGATGAGAAAAAAGGTTTCCACTGTTTAAAATCAATTTTCAACAGTGGAGATTCTGAATAATTTAACAATGAAATAACAGGAACTGTTCTACAGAACAGTTTTGATACATTTACTCTTTGATCTATTTATTCAGAAAAAAAAGCAAACATAGTGGTTATGTTACATGTGTGTATGTATATATGCATGTATGTATTTATGTATGTATTGTTGGAGAATCGAAAGGCGTAAAACTCTTGATTATATAAGTAAACAAATAATACTCAGAGACGTGTCCTCTTACTGCCAGCCACGACGGGTCAGGAGATTTATTATCACTTCTGCCACGGATGCATCAGTGCAAAATCAAGCTTCCAAAAGTCTTTCCCCAAACTCTCCCTGAAATCTTGACAACAACCTTTTTTTATACTTCCCGTTTTCCATTGGTGTGTGTTGGGAAGTCTTGACCAACGACGTTTTGCTCTTGGTTTTACGTCAACATTCTGGCAGCCCTTAGACTGAGTGTGTATTGGACTTCCAAGAATCCAATCTTACCTCATGAACTAAACATCTGCTCCATTTCAGAATTGCCAAAACAAGTCAATTAATCACAAATTGTTGTTCTTATCTATCTAAACAGCTTCCAAGTCATATTTTGGTCCAACTTTGTGCTTCGGACGCAAGGGAGGAAAGTTATCAGGTCATTATGACCCAGCTAGGCACCAGAATCTTTCCGCAAAAACAAGTCCATAAAAGTATTTCCCCTCTTACAGTTTGTGTGTGTGTACAATTTTTTTTTGTTGTTTGTTTTGTTTTCTCATGAACTTCTTTGCAGTAGCAGCAAGTTACTTCATTGTAAGAACATTGCCTGTCTCCTGATAACCTCATGTCTTGTTGTTTGACCTGTTTGCATTCCACTGTGAGCAGATGGGAACTGCATCCACATGGTGGACACTGGGATTGTTCAGAAACTTCTGGAGCTGTTGGAACGCCATGTTGAAGAAGGCAATGTGACGGTGCAGCACGCAGCGCTCAGCGCCTTGCGAAACCTGGCCATACCTGGTGAGATGCTGTGTTTCTCCCAAGTCTCACTTGCACAGGATAGTTGACCTTGGATGAACCGGTTTTGACTGTTTTCACACTGAAAGTTTTATCCTTATTCTCTGTAGCAGTTAGACTCCTACTCTCTTTAAAGTCAATCCTCCTGGCATTTTCAGACTGACCTTTGAACTAATTGTAGTGTTATTCTATCACAATGCTAAGTCTCCATTTTGGACTTACAGTAGAAACCAGAAGTATATAACTTCTCTGTTCAAAGCCAAGATAAAGACACATTTATTTAGAACTGCTTCAGTGAGATGAAAAGGTGGATGTGTATTTTTATTTAGTGTATGTAAACTCCTGGTTTCAACTGTATTTTCTACGAAAGCAATGAATGCCTGATGGGTTAAACAAAGCATGAGGAGAAAGTGCTGAACCTTTGGAGTGGTGTGAACCGTCTGCGTCTCTTTATCTCTGTAGTGGTGAACAAATCCAAAATGCTCTGTGCTGGCGTGGCAGACGTGGTGCTGAAGTTCCTGCAGTCAGAGATGCCTCCGGTTCAGTTCAAACTACTGGGAACGTTACGAATGCTCATCGATACTCAAGGTAGAGTAGTTTGTCCCTCCTTTCAGCTCAGCTCCCAGCTCGCACTATTGAGTGGTGAAAGAAATTAAATTATCTAAACTGAATTTTTTATGAATCAGAACATAATAGGTATCCTCTGATCAGGTTTTTTGCTGCCCATTCCAATACCAATCATCCATGAGGCCGATCTCTGCCGATTGCCTGGAATGGCTGTTAATTTTTCGCTTCAGGTATAGATGCTGCTATGTGATCTGGCAAAATGTAAAAATTATCTTACAATAAATTCACCTAATTTAGACATAAATTAGGTGGTTAACGCGACTCTGCAGTATCGCATGGACATCGGGGGCAGTTCCCCTGGATTGGCAGACTGGGGTGGTGGTCCCCCTGTTTAAAAAGGGGGATCGGAGAGTGTGCTCCAACTATAGAGGGATCACACTCTTAAGCCTCCCTGGCAAGGTCTATTCAGGGGTACTGGAGAGGAGGGTCCGTCGGATAGTCGAACCTCGGATTTTGGAAGAGCAGTGTGGTTTTCGTCCTGGTCGTGGAACACTGGACCAGCTCTACACCCTTACTAGGGTCCTGGAGGGTGCATGGGAGTTCGCCCAACCGGTCTACATGTGCTTTGTGGACTTGGAGAAGGCGTTCGACCGTGTCCCTCGGGGTGCCCTGTGGGGGGTTCTCCGGGAGTATGGGGTACCGGGCCCTTTGATACGGGCTGTCAGGTCCCTGTATGACCGGTGTCAGAGTCTGGTCCGCATTGCCGGCAATAAGTCGGGCTCGTTCCCAGTGAGGGTTGGACTCCGCCAGGGCTGCCCTTTGTCACCGATTCTGTTCATTACTTTTATGGACAGAATTTCTAGGCGCAGCCAGGGTGTTGAGGGGATCCGTTTTGGTGGCCTTAGGATTGCATCTCTGCTTTTTGCGGATGATGTGGTCCTATTGGCTTCATCGGGACGTGATCTGCAGCTCTCACTGGAGCGGTTCGCAGCCGAGTGTGAAGCGGCCGGGATGAGGATCAGTGCCTCCAAGTCTGAGACCATGGTCTTGAGTCGGAAAAGGGTAGAGTGCCTTCTCTGTGTCGAGGGAGATGTCCTGCCTCAAGTGGAGGAGTTCAAGTATCTCGGGATCTTGTTCACGAATGAGGGAAGAAGGGAGCGTGAGATCGACAGGCGGATTGGTGCAGCGTCCGCCGTGAAGCGGGCACTCTACCGGTCCGTCGTGGTGAAGAGAGAGCTGAGTCTAAAAGCGAAGCTCTCAATTTACCGGTCGATCTACGTTCCTACCCTCATCTATGGTCATGAGCTTTGGGTAATGACCGAAAGAACGAGATCGCGAATACAAAAGGCCGAAATGAGTTTTCTCCGTAGGGTGGCTGGGCTCTCCCTTAGAGATAGGGTGAGAAGCTCGGTCATCCGGGAGGGACTCAGAGTAGAGCCGCTGCTCCTCCACATCGAGAGGACCCAGTTGAGGTGGCTCGGGCATCTGGTCCGGATGCCTCCTGGACGCCTCCCTGGTGAGGTGTTTCGGGCACGTCCCACCGGGAGGAGGCCCCGGGGAAGACCCAGGACACGCTGGAGGGACTATGTCTCTCGGCTGGCTTGGGAACGCCTCGGGATTCCCCCGGAGGAGCTGGAGAAAGTGGCTGGGGAGAGGGAAGTCTGGGCCTCCCTTCTTAAGCTGCTGCCCCCGCGACCCGACCCCGGATAAGCGGCAGAAGATGGATGGATGGATGGATAGACATAATGAACTTTTTTTTTTTTCATATCTAAAATCTTTTTTTTGTTTGTAAGTTACATGCTGCAGCTTTAAGCAGACGTTTGGTGTGAGAGTTCACTGTCTGGTGGAGGTTGAGTGGCACTACATCTGTGAAATATTACTACTAGTAACAGGTGGCAGCGCTCCAAGAGCGAGAGCAGAACCAGCATCTTGCACCGGCAGCTCAAAAACTTATTTTTCAGGTTATTTATTTAGCTTTCTGACCGTGATGCTAATCCAGCTGAGTGTTTGTAGTTGTGCGCTGCTTTTCTTGCTATCTGGCTACTCTGAATGTCCTTTTTTTTCCTGCATTGAGCCTCGATGTGGCTAAACTTTGCAAGTGCTTGTTTTTTAAAAGCCATATTAGATTCATCAAAATGCATCAAATGTGTTGATGCATTTTTTTGCTGCAACACGCAAACATCTCCATTCACTCTTAGAGTCATAGGATGACAGGATTTGTTGCAGCACACTTGCACTGTGTGAAGGAAAGAGGAGATAAGCTGCACATGCAGGCTGTGAAGTGAGATAAATGTGATCGATTTTGGTGATCGGCAACAAGAGACCGTGATCGGCCATCACCCATCACACACTTTTTCATGTAAATTGGCTGATTATGATGGGTGGCTGATCGATCAGCACACCTCTAGAACTTAAAATATGAAAACATGACATTTATTCCTTTTTACCCAATACTTCAATATTTAACCCAGCTCCCTTCATTACTCAAGAACAGAATATATAACAAAATGTATTTCTGCCTCTTGAACTTCTCCACTTTTCAAACATCAAGAAACATAAAATTTTAAATGTGTGATGTGCTTTATAGAACCTTTCATTATAATTACAGCTGCAAGTCTTAAAATGGGTATCTATGCTAATTAGACGCAGGTGTGGAATTTGACTAGTCCAATGCTGTGTATCTTTGGCTGAATTTTCTGGGTAGTCGTTGAACCTCCACCCTGCCTCCAGCAGGTTTTCTTACTGGACTTTCCAGGGTTTAGTTTTGTGCATTTTCCCTGACCCTGATGTCCCCTTGACATCATACTGCCACCACCATGTTCCACTCTAGGAGTTGTATGTTTACATTAATATGTGGTGTTAGTTTTCCAACACAGGGTGATTTGAATTTAAGCCGAAAATTAAGATTTCATTTTATTTCCATTCAACTCAGAAGGTCGTGGAGTGGTATTTAATTAAAAATAGATATATTTTTGTTTACAGATTTGGAAAGCAGAAGGTTGAAATGATTTGTAACCTTCTAAATAATCAATCAATCATCCTTTTATGGCTTTTTTTTTCTACTAACAGCCAGTTGAAGGCCTCCTTGCTTTCCTCCTAATATTTAGCTCCTTCCATAGATTATCTATTGATTTCAACTCTGGCTGGGCCACTTCAAACATGGTGAATAAACATGGTGACAAAAGTAAAAAAAAAAAAAAAAACAACAACTAAATTGAAACCTTAATTTTTACCCAGTGTTGTGACTACTTTGGAACCAGAAAGTGTAGCTTTGGTTAGAGTAGAGAACATTTTCCCACTTGTTTGCTATCTTCTTGAGTCAGCAAACCAGACATTTTCTGGCCTTCTTCTAACAATGTAATCTCAATGTGACTTCAAGATGTCCTGTCATCAGATCAGGACCTTTCACCTGAGCCAATGCTCTCTGAGTGACCATTATGGAGTGAAAATAGTCTCAAAATACCTGTGTGCATGTAATGCTGGATTCATAATCCGTGAAAGCATCTTTGTGTGTAACTTTGGATATTTGTATCTGTGAAACATGATTTGTAAACCATAAAAAGAAAATTTGTGCGTAACTCCAGGTCCTTGTAAATATGTGGTCAAATAAATACACAAATATGAAGAAATTACAAATACAAAATAAAAGTATACACACATGCAATTACAATTTCTACACACACATTTTTAACTTCAACCTCACAAATTTGATAATTATGAATTCAAACCTTCTCCTACAACAGAGGTGCTCAATATGGGTTTGACCGAAGGATTTGAGTCGATCTCGGCAGCAGGTGACAAACTGAAGGCCTACAGGCCTCCAGCACTTCCTCTTCTGACAGGCTTATCAAAATATTCACTAAGATCCAAAAGGTTTGTAGCTTCATTCAAGAATAATAATAAAAAAAAAGAAAAATCTATAAAACGTGTCAAAATTAATAATTGGTAATTATTGTTTCAACAAGGTGTTGCCCAATTCAGTGCGTTTCAGATTCTTTAACAAATAAAAAGGCGACTCAAAGATCGACTGACTAGCAGAGCAGGAGTTTAAATGATCTAATCAACCAGCACTGTGTTCATGAGAGGCTTGTTAATAATCAAGCCTGGAAACCTGATATTGTATCGGACTGAATGTTATATTTTAAATGTAATCTCTGCTCAGCTTGCGGGGCGCAGGCGGTTGCCACGGCAACGGGTGTGCTTAAAAATGACAACATATAACAATAAGGAGAGACGAAGAGTAAAAACTTGCGAGTGGTTATTTACCTTTGCTGTGGTTCATCACAGTCGCTGTAGTTTCTAAACGTTCAATAAACGACAAACTTGGACTAATGACCTCGTTCATTTGTGAGTACAAGTCATTCACAACAAACATCAAATAGGACAAATATATTTCATAAAATTTTAACAAACAAAAGAATTTCACCGTGAAAATTATGTGAAATTAAATTAATTATAACATATATTCCAACTTCTGAAGATCTGCCTTTACTTTAACAGTGCTATTTGGTTCCTCCTATCAGTCTGTAGCTTCTCATATTGACGTCATCAAACCAAATTTCAGATGTACCATAACTGACTGACACCTGCTGGCATCAGGTTGACTGAGAAACCAGTAACCTCCTCCCAGTGTCAGAATCTCACTGAGGAAGAAACTGCATTAGGTTTTCTGTCACTTTAATATTTCTGCTATAATTCATGTATATTTGCATATAAAATAAGTGAATAGAGTCTAATTTACAATTTTTATGTCTTCGTGACATGAAATAAATCTCAGCCGGCTGTTGAGAGAAAAAGTAGATCTTAGTCTCAAAAAGTCTAACCACCCCTGTCCTATGCCTACAAATGTTAAATAAGTATGCACGAGTCGCCTGATACACACAGAAAAAACTGCATTTACACACAGATCCAGTTACGAGTGCACAAGAATCTTTGAGACTCATTCACGCTTTGAACAGCTTCAGTTTGTGCGTAAGCCTATCTAGGAGAATGGTCGTTGCCTTGGTAGGTTTGAAGTAGGTTGACACACAGTCTACTGTGTGTCAACCTCACTAATTAGTGAACTCTGTAAACTAATTAGATGTCTTCTGGAGACTGAATACAAATTCACACCACACTTTTCAGTATTTTTGTTGTAAAGAAGGTTGAAAACCACTTTATTATACTTTTTGTTCTGTCACATAAAATCAATTAAACCCACTGAAGTTTGTGGAGAAAAAAAATCAAAGGTCCAATGATGTCCAACGTATTGTGTAGTAAAGTTGCCTCTCAAATCTTCTTCATGTTGTTTTGATGACCAAGAGAGTTTATTGGTATTCTGCTCGAGCCCAAATTTAGAATTCTACCTACATATACATACAACTATGAAGAGAACTCCTCCTTACTTGTTGCTAATGTTGCTTTCCCACTGTGCCTCGGTTCAGCTGAAGCCGCGGAGCAGCTTGGAACCAATGGGAAGCTGGTTGAAAGGCTGGTGGAGTGGTGTGAAGCCAAAGATCACGCGGGGGTGATGGGAGAGTCCAACCGCCTGCTGTCGGCTCTGATCCGACACAGCAAGTCTAAGGTAACCCATGTTCCACTCCGGTCAGATTTTATTCAACTAAATGTTTATATGTGATGGGAAATCTGCAGCTTTTTAAATGTTCCTGCTGGTATTTAGATTTTTTTTTTTTTTAAGTGACAGGCTCCAAGCCTTTAAGATTGGAATGCTTCTTTGCCATCACCCTAATCTTTAGCTTCAAGATGTCAATGACCGAACTGATAGAAAGTATACTTGCTGAAATTTGAACCGAGGACATTCTTGCTTATCCGGGGTCGGGTCGTGGGGGTAGCAGCTTAAGAAGGGAGGCCCAGACTTCCCTCTCCCCAGCCACTTCTTCCAGCTCTTACGGGGGAATCCCAAGGTGTTCCCAGGCCAGCCGAGAGACGAAGTCCCTCCAGCGTGTCCTGGGTCTCCCCTCCTCCCGGTGGGACGTGCCTGAAACACCTCATCAGGGAGGCGTCCAGGAGGCATCCTGACCAGATGCCTGAGCCACCTCAACTGGCTCCTCTCAATGTGGAGGAGCAGCGGCTCTACTCTGAATCCCTCTTGAATGACCGAGCTTCTCACCCTATATCTCTAAGGAAGAGCCCAGCCACCCTACGGAGGAAACCCATTTCGGCCATTTGTATCCACGATCTCGTTCTTTCGGTCATGACCCAAAGCTCTTGACCATAGATGAGGGTAGGAATGTAGATCGACCGATAAATTGAAAGCTTTGCTTTCTGGCTCAGCTCTCTCTTCACCACGACGGACCGGTACAGCGTCCGCTTCACGGCAGACTCTAATCCAGTCCACCTGTCGATCTCCCGCTTCCTTCTTCCCTCATTCGTGAACAAGTTCCCGAGATATTTGAACTCCTCCAGAACATCCCCCTCGACTCGGAGAACGCACTCTACCCTTTTCCGGCACAAGACCATAGCCTTGGACTTGGAAGCACTGATCCTCATCCTAGCCGCTTCACACTCGGGTGCGAACCGCTCCAGCGAGAGCTGCAGATCACGTCCTGATGGAGCCAACAGGACCACATCCGCAAAAGCAGAGATGCAGAGACCAAAACGGATCCCCTCAACACCTTGGCTGCACCTAGAAATTTGTCCATGAAAGTAATGAACAGAATCGATGACAAAGGGCAGCCCTGGCAGAGTCCAACTCTCACTGGAAACGAGCCCGACTTATTGCCGACAATCCGGACCAGACTTTGACACCGGTCATACAGGGACCTGACAGCCCGTATCAAAGGGCCTGGTACCCCATTCTCCCGGAGAACCCCCCAAAAAGCTCCCCGAGGGACACGGTCGAACGCCTTCTTCAACTCCACAAACACATGAAGACCGGTTGGGCGAACTCCCATGCACCCTCCAGGACCTTGCTGAGGGTGTAGAGCTTGTCCAGTGTTCCACAACCAGGAAGAAAACCACACTGCTCTTCCTGAATCCGTGGTTTGACTATCTGATGGACCCTCCTCTCCAGGACCCCCGAATAGATCTTGCCAGGGAGGCTTAGGAGTGTGACCCCCTCTATAATTGGAGCACATCCTTCAATCCCCCTTTTTGAACAGGGGGACCACCACCCCAGTCTGCCAATCCAGAGGAACTGCCCATGATATCCCTGCGATATTGCAGAGTCGTGTCAGCCAACACAATCCTACAACATCACGAGACTTAAGAAACTTCGGGAGAATCTCATCCACCCCCAGGGCCCTGCCACCGAGGAGCTTTTTAACTACCTCTGCGACCTCGACCCCAGAGATTGGAGAGCCTGACCCGTGGCTCTCCAATCTCTGGAGAGCCACGGGTCGAGGCTCAGCTTCCTCAATGGAAGGCATGTTGGTGGGATTGAGGAGGTCTTGGAAGTATTTTGCCCACTGGCCTACAACATCCCTGTCTTGCAGCACACGTTTAACCTGCTGATCTGAATTATTAGACCCATGCTGGGAATACAGATGATATAGGCCTGGGATATTTCACTGCAGTGCTTCTTACCTCTGTTTTTGGGTTGTAGGAAGTTGTCAGAACAGTGATCCAGAAAGGAGGAGTCAAGCATTTAGTAACTATGGCAACCAGTGAACATATGATTATGCAGAACGAAGCACTGGTGGCTCTGGGGCTCATAGCAGCGCTGGATTTGGGTAAGACCATTGAACATCCATACTGTGTTCCTCAGAGCTTTTCTGCCAGATGGGGAAAACAAAGAATGCCCTTGTGATGGTACTTTGGATACTGATGTGATAACAGAACAATTTGGGTTTGCAGTTGCAGCTGAGAAGGACTTTGTTGGAGCCAACCTTGTATCGGTGCTTCACAAACTGCTGTCTGATGAAAGGAGCGCACCGGAGATAAAATATAACTCCATGATCCTCATCTGTGCAGTCATGAGCTCAGGTGAGAGCCACATCTGAAGAATATCACCAGCTAAGAGCTATTCTTCCCTTTGGTCAGTGGTAGGCACTGCTATCGAAAACGTTATTTGTGCCAATCCTAACACACTCATGATGAGCTTTAGTTTTGGTAATCCTGAAATGCTACACCAATACAGTATTTAGCAGAAGTTGATTCTAAATCGCTATGCCAATACGGTATTAGCACAAGCTAACTCTAAAGCGCTACATCAATTATGTATTTAGTGGTGGCTCCGGAGAGCCTGCAGCATCACCAAGGACCACTCACACCATGGGCACCACATCCTCAAACTCCTGACCTCTGGGCAATAAAGTCAAGAACAGAGTAACAGTTTCTTCTCAAGAACTGT
>VMRN01000155.1:147084-162500 GCA_010277015.1 Poeciliopsis turrubarensis | reverse complement strand
ACAATGTCTGGTTGGTTCGCCATTACCATTCTGTCTGTCTGGATCTGGAAGTCCCACAGGATCTTAGCTCTGGCGTTCTCCACCACCTTTGGGGGTGTTTCCCACTTTGATCTCGGGGTTTCCAGTCCATATTCTGCACAGATGTTTCTGTACACTATCCCCGCCACTTGGTTATGTCGTTCCATGTACGCTTTCCCTGCCAGTATCTTGCACCCTGCTGGACTGTCTCAGGGGCCTCCTTGCACAACCTACACCTTGGGTCTTGTCTGGTGTGGTAGATCTGGGCCTCTATTGCTCTGGTGTTTAGGGCCTGTTCCTGGGCGGCCAGGATGAGGGCCTCTCTGCTGCCCTTGAGTCCAGCTTTTTCCAGCCATTGGTAGGATTTACTGATATCAGCCACTTGGGATATTTGCTGGTGGTACATCCCATGTAGGGGCTTGTCCTCCCATGATGGTATCTCTGGCACCTCAACCTCCGTTCCCTGTTGTCTGAGACATTCACTGAGCACATTGTCTGTTGAGGCTTTGTCCCTGATGTATTTATGGATCTTAGTTGTTTCATCCTGGACAGTGGTTCTCACACTCACTAGTCCTCTGCCTCCTTCCTTGCGGCTCGTGTTCAGTCTCAGGGTGCTGGATTTGGGATGGAACCCTCCATGCATTGTTAGTAGCTTTCTAGTCTTAATATCTGTGGCTTTTATCTCCTCCTTTGGCCAGCTAATTATTCCAGCAGGGTATCTGATTACTGGCAAGGCATAGCTGTTTATCGCACGGATTTTGTTCTTGCCATTGAGCTGGCTTCTCAGGACTTGCCTTATTCGTTGGAGGTATTTAGCTGTGGCTCCTTTCCTTGTGGCCTCATCGAAGTTGCCATTTGCTTGTGGAATACCTAGGTACTTGTAACTGTCCTCTATGTCTGCTATTGTTCCTTCTGGGAGTGAGACCCCTTCTGTGCGGATGACCTTCCCCCTCTTTGTGATCAGCCGACCACACTTCTCTAGTCCGAATGACATCCCAATGTCCGTGCTGTAGATCCTGGTGGTGTGGATCAGTGAGTCGATGTCTCGTTCACTCTTGGCGTACAGTTTGATGTCATCCATATAGAGAAGGTGACTGATGTTGGCCCCATTTTTGAGTCGGTATCCGTAGCCAGTCTTGTTGATAATTTGGCTGAGGGGGTTCAGGCCTATGCAGAACAGAAGCAGGGACAGAGCATCTCCTTGGTATATGCCACATTTGATGGACACTTGTGCAAGTGGTTTGCAGTTGGCTTCAAGGGTGGTTTTCCACAGCCTCATTGAGTTTGCAATGAAGGCTCTCAGAGTCGTGTTGATGTTATACATCTGTAAGCATTCAGTGATCCAAGTATGCGGCATTGAGTCATAGGCTTTCTTGTAATCAATCCAAGCCACGCACAGGTTGGTGTGTCGGGTTTTGCAGTCTCGGGCAACTGTGCGGTCTACGAGGAGTTGGTGTTTGGCTCCTCTGCTATTTACACCGATACCTTTCTGTGCCATGCTCATGTGTTTATCCATGTGTTTGCTTATCTTGGCCGCTATGATGCCTGACATGAGCTTCCAGGTTGTGGAGAGGCAGGTTATTGGTCGGTAGTTGGGTGGGACTGGGCCCTTTGATGGATCCTTCTGGATTAGGATTGTCCGCCCTTCAGTTAACCATTCAGGGTGAGTCCCACTTTGTAGCAGCTGGTTCATTTGGCCTGCCAGTCGCTCATGGAGGGCAGTGAGTGTCTTTAGCCAGTAGGCATGGATCATGTCAGGCCCTGGTGCTGTCCAGTTTTTCATACCTGAGACTCTTTCTTGGACATCTGTCACAGTGATGGTTACCGGAGCTTGCTCAGGGAGGTTGCTATGGTCCTCTCGTAGAGAGATCAACCACTGTGCATTGCTGTTGTGGGACGCCTCCCTTTCCCATATGCCTTTCCAGTATTGTTCAGTCTCCAGCCTTGGTGGGTCTGCTCTGTTGTTATTACCCTGCCATTGAGAGTACACCTTAGCTGGTTGAGTGGAGAAGAGCCGGTTAATCCTTCTGGATTCATTCTCCCTTGTGTATCTCTTTAGGCGGCTGGCCAAGGCTTGGAGTCTCTGTTTGGCAGTTTCGAGTGCTTCAGGTATGGGCAACTTTCTGAGTACTTGTCTTTTCATTGTACCCTTGTGGAGCTCTGACAGTTGGCTCACTTCCCTCCTTGTTACCTTGATTTTAGCCTCTAACCGCCTTTTCCATGGTGGGTTTTGGGTCTCATGGTTGCTCTTATAGCCAAGTATCTCAAGGATCACTGATGCTGAGTTGTAGATCAGCTCATTGGTTTCTGTTATGGTAGTGGTAGGAATTGTTCTCAAAGCTGCATTCACATTCTCAATGAGACTTTCTGATGGTACTTCACTTAGCCGTTGTAATTGGCGCCGGGGAGGCCTGGTTGTCATTCGGGTATATATATATATATATATATATATATACAGGAAAAAAATATATGTATACATTTCTAAAAATGGAAAAGGGGAAAAAATAATAAATATATATATATATCTGCAATTATTTCTAATTGTGTCAGTTTTGGTCATCCAATTAATGTGTTTGGTTTAACAATGTACCCTATAGGGAAAATGATCAAACATCATCATCATGAGTTTTCGCCAAGAAGTTATTGCCATACCAGTACACATAGATTTTTACCATTAGATGGGGGGCGTGTCAGATAAGGAGTCAGTCTTGTGTATTTAATTCAGGTTTGTTTTGATGAGACAAAGTTTCAATGCCGCTGCAAGTAAGTCAGATCTTATTCACCTCTTGAAAATACAGAGGCTAATGCCAATTAGCCTCTTTAAAACTAAAACTGAAATACTTGTCAGTTTGTACAGTTAAAAATGATACTAAAATATATAAAACAAAACAAACATCAGATAGAACCTCAGATTCAGTAAGAGTAATGTGGTTTTTGTTCTGGTTGTGTAACACTGGACTCGGTCTGCTCCCTCAGCAGGGTCCTGAAGTGTACCTGGGAGTTCGCCCAACTAGTCTACATGTACTTTGTGGACTTGGAGAAAGCGTTTGACCATATCTCTTGGGGCTCCCTGTTGTGGGTTCTCTGGGACTATGGGGTATCAGGCCTTTTGATGAAGACTGTTAGGTCCCTGTATGACTATGGTGTCTAGACCACTTTGCCGGAGGAAAGTCAGGCTTGTTTCCAGTGAGAATTGGACTCTGCTATCGATTCTGACCTTTACTTCTAACGGCCATCATGCCTAATCACATTCCTCTACTGGGGTGTTTTTAAAACGCAATTCGGAAAGCCGGACAGTGCAAGAGAGGGTGTGAAGGTCTGTTAAGGACAGAGGGTCTGATAATGACATTTTTAGGCACAGCCAAGGTGTTGAGGGGATTTGCTGTGGTGATCACATCTCTACTTTTTGCGGATGATGTGGTCCAATTGACTTCATCTATTTGTGATCTACAGCTTCACTGGAGCGGTTCACAGCCGAGTGTGAAGCAGAAGGTCTGTGAAGGAATCTTCTATTCAGATGTTGTCCAAGTGTGCCATTTGAAGAATCCAAATGGAGACTCCGAATGGCACACTTGGAGAACATCTGTACATCCTCAAAAATAAATATGTCCTAACCCAAAGTGACATTTATTTTTGTGCTACTTTGAACAATCTTGAAATCCACAAGCAGAATGCTTTATTCTACAAATTTATTGGATTTTCCAGTCCATACATTCAGCACTCAATATTTTTCAATTTATTTTGTGTTACAATCATAAAAGCTACAAACTACTTACAGTTAAATATTTTTGACTGCAAAAATAGAAAATTTAGCTTGTCATCTTCATAAAGAGACCAAGCTTTTGCATATACCCCAAACTGCTCAAGAACAGCAGCTGATTTAATTTGGGTATATCTTTTCAGGCGTTTTTGGTGATTTTGGTACTGCTAGGTAAGGGGCGAGACTTTCATATTTGTTTTGTTTACATTTACCCAGAATGCCTTGTACTATCATTCATTTTCTGCTTTTGCAGCGGCCCCCAGGCCACTTGGCATTCAGATGTACTGGAACTGCAGAAGAGTTCACTTCAACCTAAACTGTGACCTGGTTTTGTAGGTGGACCAGAAATTGCTTTTGTGTCCGCATCAGAGTTCGTCTGCAAATTCACACCTGTCCAAATGAAACTCACTTTCTCGGCAAACAAACTGGAGTTTGATTAAAGCAGACAAAACAGCATTGCTGTGAATGCACCTCTGAATTCTCTGCAGTGGCATTGAAAACTTACTGGGAAAAAAAGTTTCACCCTCTAATGCGCAGGTGTCAAACTTCAGTCCTGGAGGGCCACTGCCTGCAAGTCTAAGACGTGCCTCTGCTGCACCATACCTGAATAGAATAATTGGGTCATTAGGGCTCTGCAGAACTGATCTACACAAGGAGGTAATTAAGCCATTTCATTCAAGTGTTTTGTACCTGTGGCACATCTAAAAACAGCAGGACAGTGGCCCTGGAAGAATGGAGTTTGACACCCCTGGTCTAATTTGTGCATCATCATAAGTTTTTCAATGTCACTTTTTCTTTTTTCAGTGACATTTTGTTTTTCAATGCCAAATCAGTGTCAGCTATCACAATTTTAGCTCCATATATACAAGTAACCATGGGAAGCTGACACATACATGATTGGTACCCGATTGAATGATTGGTACCCGAACCCTGAGCCTTTGGTATATCAAGTTTTAGAAAGATATATCAAAGGCTAGTCCAGCTGGTGATATAGGCTGGTCCTGCGACAACTTGAAGAACCTGCTGTTCAAATTGCTTTAGTCCTGGTAAAAAGAATGAGCAGTTTTTTTATCTTGTACATGAGGGTTCCATTACCTGTGGCACAAGTTTTCCCACTCTTTGAGTTATGGGCTCATTTAATACTACTTCCAACTTGCATACATCCTTCTTAGCAGGAACATGGAACTGCAGATCCCCTTCCTGAAGGTAGATTGACTGACCTCGTTTCACCTTTAAACCTTTATTGACTTTTACTAGCGAACAAAGAGATGAACAGGTCAGTAAAAGCAGAAGCACCACAAGCAAGGACAATGCTAGTGTGTGACCTGGAAAACCCATTGCTTTCAGCCCCAAGGCGTTATAAGCAGGATATCTAGCAGCCTCCAGATGGAATCTGGTTCTGTTTCATCAAAACACTCCAGTCAGAGTTCGTCTGGGATTTGCTCAATTTTATGTTTGACAGCATGAGAAGTGTGCCTTTTAGTGGGTCACATGGTCTGTTGGGATCTGTGGAAAACACAACATTTCAGGCTAAGGCATTTCATAAATAAGCAAAAAACTACTCAATCCATCAAGAAAACTAATTTGTTCTCGAGGCATTTCCCATTTCAACTCTTCCTGCTTCATATCTGTGTATAAATCATTTAATATTCATTTAATAACTCATAAAAATATGATTTTTGCATATTTTTTAAAACTGTCACTATGTTATGAGACATAATCTGTGAAAAAAAAAAATTAGCACTGCCTTATCCCAGTGCCTTGTCAGAAACAACCAATCAGAGCCAGGAGGAGGGTTTTAGCACCTGTCACTCCCATGCACACTCTGCTCACATCCTCCCTGTTGCTCTCTGCTAAGCTACAACAGGTTCACCTCATCATAGTCGGCCACGAATGCTCAGGCTAGTTAGGGTGATGACAAATAAATTTTTTTTCTGAATTGGTGCTTTGTTTCTCTGCCTTAATTAATATATTAAGGCAGAGTGCATAAAGGTGATTGACAGCACTAAGACCCTCCTCCTGCTAGTGACGCATCATTTTGACTGGGTGCAGGGCATTTCTTCAGGTGGTAATTATACCACAGGTTGGAGGGTGGAGGAGCACAAGCTTTTCACAGATTAGCTGTCTCATAACCAGGGCCAGCCCAAGCCTTCATGGGTCCCTAAGCAAAATTTGGTTTTGGGGCCCTTGAGTTCTGCTAACAATATGGACTGGTTGCAATCAGCAGCCCAATCATAAGATCATTCACCCACCTGCTATAAACTTATTGCATCCCTGGCAGTGCTGTTTACATTATATTTGTATAATAGGATATGTTTATCAACCAGTTGATTTCTGGGCGCTGATTTTCTTAATTTTGGGGGATTGTGATCTTTTGATACTTACATGTGAAGGTGATCTTAGCCCCTTATTTCCTTTCTTTGTCAGCAAAGGGTTAAAAATCAGCCTCTGTGCTCTTCTGCTGTGCAGCGAGAGATTTGACTAACAGACCAGGTCAGGTCTGAACATTTACAGTTAACAATATTCACCCACTGTTGCCAACTCAGATATTTAGCAACATTTCAGAAAAAAAAATTATATCAGCCAAAATCTTAAATGGCAGGTCAGTCTTTTTAAAGATCAGTAATGTTAAATCTTCATCCGTGGTGTCGCTTTTACAAAACTCCGCTAACTCCGGGGGTAGATGTGGCGCTTCTACCACACACATTATCAAACAGGCCTAGAGCGCCCTCTTGCGGGTTAGTGTGAAAATAACATGTGATATGATATAATAATGTGTCAATAATTTCACACAAAAGTCGCTCCAGAGTATAAGCCGCACCCCCGGCCAAACTGAAAAAACTGCAACTTATAGTCCGGAAAATACGGTAAAGATTTTAACAAAAGATTCTCATAACTTTAGAAGTTGGTGTAAAATAATGTCTGTTTTAGCCACAAAATGATTTTGCTCAGCAGCAAACAACATATAACTACAGCACAGAGTAGTTCATTGATGGAGCAGCTATGCAGCCTGAAGTAAAAACAATTTACTAGACAATATCAAACATTGAGAAGTTTTAATTATTGTTATCAAACACAGCATTTTGAAGTCAAAAATACCTCAGAAATATACAGAGCCAACCATGAGAATCAATTAACTTCAAGTTAAAACTCAGTTTCACACAAAGACCCGAGCATAAATGTTTGGCTGTTGAACTGGACCATTCCAGGTCGCTATCAAGCTAATTTGCTATTAGCAGCTTTACAAATCTTTTTGATGAACATTACATTACCAAGACACATTAAAACAAACTTTTATCTTGGCTTTTTTCTATTCTTCTTCTTTCTTTTCTCCTTCCCTGAAGGATAAGACCTTTTTTGAGACATTGTTTTGCTTACTTAACTTCTGATTGGAGTTCATGATACCGGTGAAGCGTACGGTACCTACCGTGGCCACCAGGGGCCCCAAGAGCTATTTTATTTTCTTTTCATCCATAAAATAATGATTTCTACATACATTATCAAATATATATTACTGTAAAAACAAATCATTTCATAGTGAAATTGTGTGTTTTTGATACCATAATGACATCAAAGTTATTATTAAAAAAACCCAGCTCCACTAACATTTGGTATTACTTTAAAACAACTGAAAGTAATACAGTTCTTTGTATTGCTCAATACAAAGAACAGTAATTAGTTCTTTGTATAGAGTTCCTTAGTTCTTCCTTATGTCTTTTTCTGTGCATTTTGCTTTAGACTGCAAGGTCGTAGCTTTTGGTTAGTTAGATCTTCTGTGTTTCCATTCAGGTTGTTTTGTGTTTATTACCTTCCCTCAGCTCCCTAGATGCTTTGCATCTTGTTTATTGGACTTATATTATTTCCATCTAACTCATCATACCTCAAAGAAACTCCTTAGTTTCTTTCTCTCACTGTTGGTTGCTACTGTTGTCCCTGTTCAAGTGTCTCTGTGTTTTTCCTTCATGTTTTGTGGTAATAATGACAATAATAAACTGTTGTAAAACAGCCAAATGCAAAAACACACTTGATTGGAGCACTGTCTTTACATGCAGAATCATTATTAATCATTTGAAAATTGTCCTTATAACATCACATATAAGATTAGTTTAAGACAAGAGGGAAAGTAAACAGAGCTTGTTTTTCTCAGAGGAAAGTCATTTGAAGGGGGTTTTGATGCATGTTCTACATCTCTATTAGAAAACTCTGTTCCCTGCAGAGCCAGGAAATATGTACATGACAAAGATATGACCTCACACTGTAAGCACTTGTCCATGTAATGACATGATGTTTGCTGGTGACCTCTGACATTCACACAGGCAGCAGGGGGTAAATGTCCTACAAAAACATCTGTAACACTTTATTTGTGTTACCGATGTAACACAAATAAAGTGTCACATAATCATGATAAAACTTCTGTTATGAACATGAAGGACTCTTTATGAATGTCAACTATTATAGAATAGTTGTCATGAAGTGTCATTTGATAAATAACACTTTTAATGCAAAGTTGCTTTAAAAGTTGTATTAAAATTCCCAACTTTCATGACTTTGTAAATAACGCCACTTTTATGCAAACTTGACACTGTTAATGGACTTTGACTGCAATTTCTAGAGCAACTTTGTGTTAAAATTGTCATTACTTACTTCATGTTCACAACAGATGTTATGCCATGTTTATGACAGTGACATGTCAGTGTTATGCACACGCCGTCAAATAAAATGTTACTAAAACATCAGTAATGACCTTATGGGGCTTTTATGGGAAATCATTTTTGTGTAAAATGTTTTAATATAATGATTGTCAATTTTCTGCTAATATTATCATAATCACTAAATTTTTTTTCTTTCTTGTTTCTCCTTTTCCTTGTGGCATAGAAAGGGTTCCAGTGCATCAATTTTACTCTGAGGAAGTTTACTGAGCTGTTTAACTCGAACAGGCTTCAGATTTTATTCTTCTGCATTCTTTTAACAGTTTAACAGCACCTTCCTGGACCTCCCACCCACAGAAAGCAGTCTGTAATCAACCTCGGAGATGAGGAACATGTTGCAGCCTGTCCCCTCAGACAATGCTTGTGTTTTAGGAGTTGAAAAGGTCTTGTTTAAAAGTGCCAAGATGGGGTTTCAGATGGTTCCAAGCAGCAATATACATCTGACTTCTGAAAAATATCAGCACTACCTGATATCTTCACACCTTTGAATTGTGCTGTGATTCAATCTATTTGATTTTGCAGGTGCAGCATCTGGTTTGACCTGCGAATACTCTTAATGCATAGTATTCATATCCATGAAATATTTCATATTTTGTCACCTTACACTACACACTTTCACTATATTTTATTTAGATTTTATCTGACATATAGACTGATGGGAAGTAAATAGTTTTTAATATTTTTAGAAACAAAAATCTAAAAAGCATGATATGTAGTTGTACTCAACCTTCTTTAATCTAGTAATTTAGTACTTTCCATTTAGTCAAAGCAACTGATTGGACTGTATCCTCCTGCATTCATTATGTTGGAGACATCACAGCTAAAACTCACCCCACAGAAAAACTCAAAGTTGGGCAAAAGAGTCGCCTTTGGAACTCAGCCTCTGAGAAAGTTCTTTGGTATATCCTAACTTTCTGACATACCAAAGAATTAATTCAAAATTTTGATTGAGGTGTGCTGGCGCAACGATGCCTCCAATAGTTGCAGGACAGCGGTGCTTGAGGACTGGAGTTGCAGACCATTGATCTATGTGGACAAACCAAGTGACTACAGAGCACTGCTCAAAGTCTAGGAAGAGGAGAATATTACACGTAAACTGAAAATAATTTTTTGTGAATTGGTTTCCTGCTTTTGTCCTACTTCAATGTTCTTGAGAAGACTTGCTGTAATTTATTACGACCAGAGTCAAAGGCAATGGGAAGACATATGGAGCTAAATCAAAGACAATCCTGGAGGAAAACCTGTTAGAGGCTGCAAAAGACCTGAATGGGGTAAAGGTTCACCTTCCAGCAGGACAAAAAACCCTGAGCATCCAGCCAGTCTATGAATGAATATAGTTCAGTCTCAGAATGTGCAAAACTGGTAGAGACCAACCCCAAAAGAACTGCACAGCGAGGTTAGTTAGCATCTACGCAAATAACGCAGGGAAACAAAATGGAAACATTTCTTACATTTCAATTCAAAATGTTCATTTCCATTTCACAGATTTGTTCTATCACACAAAATCTTCATAGAATAAATTAGCTGCAACAAGAAGAATGTCAGAAAGTCATCTAATTAAACTGCAAACAATCCCCTTTTTAATTGTTTTCTCGTCATAAATAATAACTTAATCTGGAAGAGATAACATTGCAGCAAAGCCAGCTCCCTAATGAGAAATTAGGCAGAATATGACGAGTTGGGATAGAGCCCTGACTCTAAAAACAGCCAGCACTTTAAAGAAGAACTGGAGCCCTGACCAAGATCCAGAGGTTATCAGTCAATATCAGTGCTTTCTGTCAGATAGATATGCCATGAAATGACAACCAGCACCAAACTGGAAAAAAGTTCACATCTGAACAAAAAGCTCACTCATTCTTTCACTGATACATTAAATGACTGTGTACAGTTCACATCCACTCTCAGTGGAAAAATGCAACATGCTCTTTGTTCTCTCAATAAAGATCTCTGTGGCCCAGTGACTGATGACCATCCCATTGGGAAAGCCTCAGATGAAGGAAAGAGTTCTTGGAAAGGTCCTAATGTTAATCAATGGACATCTACTTCATGTCAAGTTCGACAATGAGTCTTTTCATGTCAAAGTAAAGACAAGCGAACACCACGCCCTCATCAAAAAGGCTTGGACAGTTGTTCTTCTACTGCCCTGTCAATAAGCAGAATGTTCAGTGTCTGTTGAGTGTTCGCTTGGTCTAACAGCAGATACTGCTTTAAACCCATAGTAGAACAAAGTGCTCTTACTAATCCAAACCCAAACCAAACATTGATTTTAATCCAATGGAGCAGCACTTTGCTCTAGCAGGTGCCAAGATGTGACAAGCCTTAAAATTTTTAAAAATAAATTACATCTATGTTTACCACATGTCATATATTAAAAAGTACAGGCATATTTGAACAGTTATTTAGCATCTATGCTTCCACTCAGTCTACTGTAAACACAGTTACTTTTGGAATGTGTCATGCAACAAACAGCTCTGCTCCACAGCTGGGTATGCATCTAGTCCCTGCATCTTTTAATTTCAGTAATGATAGGGTCCTCAGAGCTCTGCACAGTTCTAAGAAAAACAGCTGGTGGGGAGAAAGAAAGCATTCTGCTGAAAACACAAGCTCGTGTTTGGCTGTCGTCCAGCAGCATGGAGCCTAGTGTGTAACAAAGAGACTGAAAAGGCTCCCAGAAATTCCCACATTCCCACAACCAGAGCGCAGTGGCTCTGCTGTTCCTAGAAGTTCTTTGGAAAGTTTTAAAATGCTTACTTTTTTGAATGCACCACAAGTGGTGGCATAATGTCCAATAATTAAAGACAAGATGATTACCATTGTGCATCTGGGCACTTTCATCATTCCTTAACAGGAATCTAGGCATAAATGCATATTTTTTAAAGAGCAGATTTAGTGATGAAGATGAGTTGAACATCTAGTCCCATATACTAAAACCAAATGAACAAAAAAAGCAACCAGTGCAATGTTCTGAGACACGCAAACATGTAGGCATGTTCTTACCTGAACATCTGATTCTTTCTTCACTACCTGCTTCTTGCTGTGTGTTTTCAACTGGAACTGTATCAGTAACTCCACCTCTAAGAGAGTAAGATGACTAAAGAGGGGAGGGACAGGAAAAGCAACAAACGGAGAAAGTCTTGTCTAAAGCGCCTGTTGCTTTGTCATTACTGAACACAAGTGGACACAAATAAGAGGCTTAGCACTGTACCAATTTAACACTTGAACAGAGACAATGACATTGCAAAGATTGTATGCTTTGTACATGCTTTTTACTGTTGCAAACAGAAAAGGTTTACAAGAGAAACAAATGCTTCGTCAACATTTTCTCAACTTGTGTCAACATTCTGTCCCATTTCAAATCCAAAGTTCAGCCTATTTTATTGTGATTGGTAACAGACCTAACAAAATAAAAAAAAGTGTGTGTGGAGGATTAAATATTTTAAAAAGAGACCTGAAAAATCTTGCATTTTCCCCCTTTTGCCTTGGTTCCTCTAAATAAAATTCAGAGTGGAAATCTGCCTTCAGAAGTCATCTAGCTGGTAAATAATTGAATCTAAATGCAACTGCTCTGTGGAGACTTCAGAAGTAGAGAACATAGGCAGATGTGTCTCCAGACCACAAACCACTGACTCTCTTTCCTGCCGATGTAGAAGCGGTGCTGAGCAGGATTAAAATTCACAAGGCTAAAATGTGTAGGTGGAGCACACCAATTTTTATTCTATTTTAAATAATTTTTTTCTATTTTATTTAGCTATTTATTTATTTATTCATAATTTAGTATTTGTCTTCAATATCTTTTAGGTCATGTGACTTATTGACTCAAAATCAGTGTGAAATTGTTCTACTGGACTGTACAGATGAGGCACATTTTCATTGCATTTTAACTCAGTTTTAATTTTTTTTTATTTTTGGCCAGCTGTTCTCTACCCCGTGAAGAACTCAGAGATTCACCCAGGGACCGTCAATAAACTTCCAAACCAAACACTCCTGACAAACTAATGTAAATGGATGTCTTGTGACCAACCGTTGAGATCCAGATCTAATTTTCAAGGGGAACCTGGGCAGAAGTCTGCAATACACAGCAACTTGGTGACAAGATAAAACCAATTAATACATATGCACAATTGTAAAACAATAGAAAACTATTTAAAAGCAGTGACAGTGTTTAATACAGTCCTGCTGTCTGTTTTTAAGAACCGCTCGAAATAAATACAATGAAGTCAATTCTGACATCTTGAGTTCAGACTGGAGCTGATTCCAGGCTGTAGGAGCAACACACTGAATGCTTGCTTCCCTTTTTCAGTTCCAACACGTTGAACATGCAAAAG
Organism: Poeciliopsis turrubarensis; assembly: GCA_010277015.1. NCBI lineage: Eukaryota > Metazoa > Chordata > Actinopteri > Cyprinodontiformes > Poeciliidae > Poeciliopsis > Poeciliopsis turrubarensis. The sequence continues at coordinate 149,688 of VMRN01000155.1, read as the reverse complement.
AAAAATGTCATTAGAGTGTAAAGAGTGGAAATAACAGATCTATGTAAGAGAGAGCTTAGCCGAGTAGAGATTTATAACTCAGGCTCATCAGGTGATTGTTTCTCCATACGCTTAAAGAGGCCATTCAGCTTTTGCATAAAACTCACAATGATGTGCAAGACGTCTGCTACCAGTTATAAACCTTAAAGAACAATGATACACAGTCTTCAATGATTTAAGTTATTTGGTTGACGCATTCATATATAAAACATCTTCATAATCCAGGAGAGGTAGGAATGTTGCTGCTACCAATTTACATGTAGCTTTGAGAGAGAAACAAGATCAATTTCAGTAATAAAACACAATCTTCATTTCAAAGTTCGTAAAAAAATTTTCTATGTGATTTTTAAAAGAAAGTTCTTTATCAAGAATAAAATCAAGATATTTAGAATAACTGACAAACTCAATTTGTGCACCTACAGCAGTGGTTAGCAATAGAGGGAGTTCTGGTAGTTTTCTAGAGTTGCTTTTGTCTTATCCACATTTAAAACCAACTTCAGAGTTTGTAAGTGGGTTTGAACTACATCGAAAGCAGACTGCAAATACTGTATTGCCTGTGATAGTGATGAAGAATAGCAGTAGATAACTAAATCATCTGCATAAAAATGATCAAAAGCATTTGACAAATTGTCATACAAGTTACGAAGTTCTGACATCCCTCAGACATTCTCTCAGTGATCAAGTTAAACTATTTATTGGATTTGTATCTGTAGCAATCCGATTTATTGTTGATTCGCTTCCTTGATTTTTGTGTTTCAGTACTCTATCCCCAAACTTGAAAACAAAAACCTGTTGTTGCTGTGGCAGGGATGGTACATAATAGTGTTGAGATGTGTTCATCTGACTCTCTAAGCACTCTGCACAGGAACACAGGGAGAGTGTTTGTCAAGGAGGAATAACATTCCTCTGCTTCAGCAGTGGATTGATGCAGAAAGTCACGACAGCCCCCGTGGCTCCTGCTTGACTGTTAGAGCTCAGAGGTGTAAACTGGTCTGCCAGGGTGGAGGCTAGCAGAAGTCCAACCCTAGCTAAAACGTTCTATCATACCAGACGGGTTGAAAAATTATTTTGGCTCAGAATGGTCAGAGGAATGCATTTTGGGGGTTTTCGTGCAAGCCTGATCTTTCTGATGTTCTCTGTTGAAGGCTTATTGCTGAAGGAGCAACGCAGGAATGCAGAGGTGACTCAAGGGCTCAGCAAAGCTATCTTAGAAATGCTGCATATCAAGAAAGTGTCAGCGAGTCATCAGTCCAAACCTCATCCTTACATGAATAGGATCTATCAACATCTGGAGTCACTGGAAGCTCAAGACTTTGGAAGATCAGATGGTATCCTAGTGCAGAGTTTTCGAAGTTTTGATGGTAAGAAAGATGTTTTTAGTAGGAAAACATTTTAATACCATTATCAAGTAAGAAGGTCGAAGCTGTGGAACTGTACCTCCACAAATAGCTTTGCCTATGTAGTTGTTTGAGACAAGAAATAATGCAGTATTTTACTGTTTGGATCACCCAGGGCCCAATCATGCTCCTCAAGGATGGATGTGGTTCAACATCAGCAGCCTGAACCTCTCCATGCTGGGTGCAGAGTTGGTCCTCTACAGGAAGACCCTCCATTCATGGCCTCTCGGTGTCACTGTGACCCTGCACAGCATCATTGGATCACAGCACAATCTGAATGAAATTCCTGCTTTGGAGGAGAGGCAGCTGATGCTGGACCAGCGGCCCTCTTCTGGGTACGATGTTTTCAATGTGTCCGCTGTTTTGGCTATGCGGCATCTGGAGGTGGTGGGCTTCCAGTTGAGGTATACAGATGAGAGTGGGAGTTTGGTCCTCCATGAGGCGCTGACACAGAGTCTGTACTGTTTGAGCAGAGGCGCTCTGCAGGAACCCTTACTGGTGTTTTACGAAGCACGGCTTCTTCAGTTCTAATGACATCACGTTGACCACAGAAAATTCAAGGAAAATTCATAGTTTATTTCCTCTTCTATCTGATGGTAGAAATTCCTAAACAGTATATTTTGTGTTGAATGAGTCACTATGCTTTTTTCTGTAATTTCAAATGGAGTTTGGCTTGTCTGAGAAACAAGTGATAAATAATTCAAACAGCCAGCTGACAACATTCAGATAGAGCAGAATTTTGAAGTGAAGCTCCTTCAAGGTTGTAAGCAGTTAATTTTTTCAGTATAAATCCAGACTATCTGGTCATGGAGACTAAAGACTAATCTGAGAGGGACAAAGACTAAGCCATTCTTCAGTCTGAATACATGAGTGGTTTAGCTACAGATCTTTTAGTCATCTTTAAACTATTGTCAGTGTTTGTGTTCTCCCTACATGTTACCTCCCTTATCTTTGACACTGAAAAATAAAGCAAAGATGCTCATCTTAAGGTAGGAGTCTCTATTTTTGTAATATTTCATTCATTCAGAGTTCATAGGGGATAAATACAGAGGGGTGACACTGTTTTCATTTGCAAAAGAACTGGAATTTCAATTTCTAAAGGGTGAGGATCACTCACACAGTATCTATCTATCTATCTATCTATCTATCTATCTATCTATCTATCTAT
>VMRN01000155.1:109323-147074 GCA_010277015.1 Poeciliopsis turrubarensis | reverse complement strand
TCTATCTATCTATCTATCTATCTATCTATCTATCTATCTATCTATCTTAGGCACAGTTGGTAACTGCAACAATTGAATCCTGTGCTATGATTCATAGCTTCTAAGTTCAGTAATTCTCTAGGATTGGTGTCAAGGGCAATTCTAGGATTTGACCTTTAGGGGTGCTTAGCCCCCAGCAGAGCTAAGACCCATGAGAAGATATTAGTTCGTGCGTTTTCTAAATCTAACTGCTTATTTACATACATTCACAAACAAAATTAAGAGACATATCAGTAATTCATAGAACTGCTGTGGAGTGACACAGTCCTAGTGGGGTCTGCTCCCCTGGAAAATAAAATAAAATCTACTCTAAACTATGCATTTCCAGTCAGTTGAAGAAGATTTTACTAAAACCAGTTTATTATCAAGGTAGAAGTTCAGGTAAATGACTCATGAAAACTAGTCATTAACCTGAACTTTATTTGAAAATAATTACTTAGAAATTGCATTACCCTTATTTCTGTCTGAGCATTATGTGGCTTTTGGCCTTTTTCTTTAAATAAGAATGTTTGTCCATATATGGAAAAGTGAACATTATGAGTCAGGGTTTTACAATTTGAGTTCACAGTTCATGAAGTGGGTCTATCATTATGGCAAGCCGTTTTAACATAAATTCGGTTTCGTCTGACTATCCGTAATTACATTCCAGATATCTGAAAATGCATTTTGACTAGACAAAACTACATTTTGACTATCCGGAATGGTAATTTAAGATATCTGCATTTACATTCTGACTAATAAGAATAATAATTCAAGATATCTTCAATTACATTTTGACTCGTCAAAATTCCTTTCAAGATATCTCAAATGACGTCACTGGATTTGTAATTTGACGAGACACGTATCCGGAATTACAATTTAAGATATCTTGAACGTAATTATCACTAGTCAAAATTACAATTTTAGATATCTGACTTAAGAATGACGTGAAAGACCCTTTGTGCTGTCCAAACAGTTGCCTGCAGAATTTTATGTTTCCTGCACAAAACTGTCCATAAATGCCACAAATTAGAAAGAGCTCGGCAATGTTGGAAATGCGGAGAACGCAAAACTTCATAAACTATTAAGACTGCTAATGATATCTGCAAAACATGTCCTGTTTATTCATTTCCAACGAACCGAATGCAGTTAAAAACAGCTTTGAAAAGCTAAAACTGCTTTGTCAATCATTTTCAACATGAAAGTTGTGCATTTTCAAATATCGTTTCGTTTTTTTCTATTTTTCATTGTTTTATTAAACTTTCAAATTGCCACGTAAATCAGTGACGCTTTGACTAGACAGAACGCTAATTCAAGATATCTGTGACGTCATTTTGACTGGACAGAATGTTCATTTAAGATATCTTAAATAGAAAAGTTGAATAATTCAAGATATCTCTAATTCATTTAGAGATATCTTAAAAGGAATTTTGACTAGTCAAAATTATAATTCAAGATATCTCTAATTTAGTTTTGTCTAGTCATTATTTGCTTTTAAGATATCTATAATTCAATTTCCACTAGTCAAAACTATATTTCTACTTTCCAAAAATACATTTAAGATATCTTGAATTATGGACTAATTGGAGATATCTTTAATTAGAATTATGACTAGTCAAAACTACAATCGAGATATCTTGAATTTACTTTTTGACTAGTCATAATTAAAATGTAGATATCTGAAATGTGTATTTCAGATAGTCAGTAATTCATTGTAGATATCTTGAATTGAAGTCCCCATACAAAACAATGGTAAATCTGACGTCATTTTGACTAGTCAGAATGTAATTAGAGATATCTCAAATAGGTATTTTGTCTAGTCAAAATATAATTAGAGACATCTTAAATTGCTAAAATGTCTAGTCATAAAACAATTTGAGATATCTGGAATGTAAGGGCGGCAAAACCGAATTTATGTTAAAAAGGCTTGCCATACTATCATAGTTTCAGTACCAAACATCTTTCTGTACACAGACACAGAAACAGCCTAACACTCTGCACTGTTCTTTAGTTTTATCTTATTTAAGTGACTACAGAGAGATCTGGGTAATTAATTAATTAATTACAAAACAGCAAAACAGTCAGTAATCAAACTTCAGAAAAGAGCAATGAGAACCAGGATCAAACAAAGCCATTATTTATCAAATTTTTTGGATATATACACAATTTTGTACTGAACTACAAAATGATCTTCAAATAAATAAATCCAATACTGTACACAATTGCCATTCATAAATATAAAAATAATTCCAAATTAAGTACTGCATTGCTACTTATAATTGCAATGGCATTTGAATTGAAGTGCTGATGATACAAGTCTGCCCCCTTATACTGACAAAAAAATATATACATAAAAAATAATTAAAAATTCCCTTCTCAGCCACCGCGGGTGGTTCTTATCCTCTGAGCTCGGGTCCTCTACCAGAGGCCTGGGAGCTTGAGGGTCCTGCAGTATCTTGGCTGTTCCAAGGACTGCACATTTCTGGACTGAGATGTCTGATGTTGTTCCAGGGATCTGTTGTAGCCATTGATCCAGTTTGGGGGTGACTGCCCCGAGGGCCCCGATGACCACAGGCACCACTGTGGTCTTCACCTTCCAGGCCCTCTCTAGTTCCTCCCTGAGGCCCTGATATTTCTCCAGTTTCTCGTGCTCCTTTTTCCTGATGTTGCAGTCGCTTGGTATTGCTACATCTACCACAACGGCTTTCCTCTGTTGTTGTCCACTATGACAATGTCTGGTTGGTTCGCCATTACCATTTTGTCTGTCTGGATCTGGAAATCCCACAGCTTACTATGTTTTTTTCTTCATTGGTTGGAAGTCAGGTTATCCAAACTGGTAAACAACAATAAGACATTAATGAAGTAATACATTAAATGACCACTGAACAACTATTCATAAAATATATCAACATTTGTGAATAAAACACACAGAAAGTAATGTAATGTAGAAAATATTTATGTATTTAGTGTTAATCTTTTAGTATGATTTGTTCTTTAACTGGCCACTTATTTTGGCTAATGCTATTATTTATGAAATATCCAAACTCAACATCCTGAGCATAATAATCAAACTAAAATCAACTAAAATCACAATAAGAAACTGAATCCATCATAGCAAAATGTTCTGTACCATATCAGCCTCAGGAGATAATTGAGGATGAAGAGATGCTGATTTCTGGTTCTTTCGGTTCTGACGGGTCTGCGGTTCCTCTCCTGATCCATTCAGTCTGTTACACAGCAGCAAACTACGCCACTGGACAGATTGTTTTGTCGATTGATGTTCACAGTATCCATCTTCACGGAAATTGTTCAGCTTACAATGCGCGTCTTTTCACTCACCTCTGTATTTTTGAAAGCGTTTTTTCTTCTACTGACATGGAATCAGGTAGAGACGTTTTAAAAAGACGCGGGTTGATAGCAGCTCACAGCGGCTGCGTAGTGTAGCGTCCGTCCGTAGAGTTCAGGGGTCATTCAGCTCCCGCCACGTCAGTGTAGCTGAGCTTAATATTTCCTGTGTTATTTTGGCCATTATTGTCAAACTTATTGTTGATGTTTATTAAAGGCGTGTCTATCGGACAGTTATGTATCGGTTCAATACGGGACGCACATTTAACGGCCAAACATGGGATCACTCCGTATTTTACTGGTCGGTTGGCAATCCTATTCAGGGGTGCTGAGAAACTGGGCTAGATACACCACTGATTGGTGTCCTTCAGTTTTGTTTAGATTTGTCTAGTTTAACACAACTTTATGGAAAGATTAGATCATCAGCAGGACCCTCTGGAATTCCATGGCACGTTAGTGGGAGGTGCGCGGGGTGGGGGCCAGGAGTACACAGAAAGAACCCCATCCTCATGTGGAGAGACCCTCTCCACATGAGTGGCTTGTAATAATGGAAAAGGCAGGGTAATGGGTTTTAGTTCCGAAAACCTTTGAAAATCAGCTTAGCATAATTTCTACTTCCGGAAATTCTATCAGTAAAATATTTGTCTGGTACAATTTAATTTTCTAGATCGAAAATAGTTATGGTTTTCCTATTATTTCTACGATTCTGATCGGCACAGGAAGTGCTTCAACATTTCTCTAATGTGATTGGTCGACGCTCGTATTGTATGTATGTTCTCCACCAATCACTGACCATATTCCCAGCATCGTCACCGCCCTCTGTAGGCGCAATTTAGTCCCCAATAACGGAAAAGCGCTTAGAATTTTTTTTTGACCGTTCGGTACTAACTCGCTTCGATAAGTCTTTGTTCGGTTCGGTGTCGGTGAGCTGCCATTCTGCGGTCTGCCATGTCTCCTTCGCGGGTCTGAGCAGACACTGGAAGCGGACAAAGGGAAATGCATCTCCGGAGCGCTGAACCTGTTCCGTCTCGCCCAGCACAAAGCCTGTGAAGCAGGCCGTGTCTCTCCTCGCAGCCACAGGCAGATGATGCTCAAACATGTCGGGGAATCATTTCAAAGGCCACGAAGTCAGTTGCTGCATCAAATACTTCATTTTTGGCTTCAACATCCTTTTCTGGGTAAGAGCCATTCACTGTCATTATTATCCTGTTCCAGCAGGAGAGTTGGGGCTTATTGTGTAAATTAGGGAGGGAGCCCGGATCATTTTCACTTTATGGCTCTTTTTTAATTTCAGTTTCCACTCATATCGTTGCCTTGTTATTGTTGTGGCCGTCTTCGGGAGCGGGTGCTGCTTCCGGACAGAAGCAGCTGTTCTTGCAGACACGCAGCTAATCGGCTTTTTGTGATAATGATAGCTGAGCGCTGACACAGAGAACACAGCTGAATAAACCCGCAGCACTGTCAATGTTTACCCCGCACACCGCTGCGCACTGCTCCTCAGCGACCTTCAGCTTAGCCCAGGGGCGCTGCTAAGAATCCTGAAACACCGGGGGCTTAGCCCACCCCACCCTGAGTTCAGCAGAGGCTTCATTGGATGATAAAATACTCGGGAACATGTTGTGCCAGTTGGGTTTAAAGTGGGGGTTTTGATAACTGTAGGTCAGAGTGGAACATAAGATATTAAAAATAACTTTTTAATTTGAATAAGAGCATGTGCTCTCAAAGCCTACTGCATTAAGTACACCTGTTTAATTTTCTAACACAAATGAGCCAATCACCACAGCACTGGCCAACAAATTGTGCCCTTGATGTAAAGATAACTTTCTGAAGTTTAAACTGAGCATCAGAATAAAAAGGAGGAGGGTTGAAGCGACACATCTTTAAGGAGCAGATTCCTTGATCTCAGAGAATATTCAGACTGGTTGTCTCTGAATACTCTGACTTCCTCAGACAGTCCAAAAACATAACTGTCAGATTAAATGGTCTCTCTAAATTCTCCTGGGTGTGAGTGCGTGTGCATGCATGGTTGTTTGTCCTGTCTCCCTCTGTACCCTGGAACAGACTGGCAACCTGTCCAAGGTGCACCCTGCCTCTCGCCCGAAACGTTCGCTGGAGCTAAGCATCAGTACCCATCCTGACCCCAATAGGGACAAGGTTGTAAAGAAAATGGGTGGATGGATTTTACTATTGGACAGGTATTATGATTCATAATCATGGAAAGAAAAAAGTACAACTGGAACCAGCAGATTAGCATCACCTGAACTATGACCGCAATTCCCAGAGGAGATGAAAAGGAGAATCATGGATGCAGAACAGAGAGAAGAAAGAAGTTCAAAGCATCATCATAATCAGCAAAAATTATATATCCTACTTCCAATGTCTACATACCCAGGTTTCTAACCATATGGCCACAGACTTGAAGAGGGGGGGCAAAAAAGCAAATGAGATGGATTAGCGGTGTGTCACCCAGGACACGTGTCATCTCTGCTGCCTGGAAGTTGAGCTGGTAACATGCCATACAGTCAGGAGACTGACACACAGCTTAGCCTGTGACAGGAAACAATAAAACAGTTAATTACATGTTAAATGTTAAGCATCACCTGCAGCCTTGCCAGGCTGGAGTCTCACCAACTGTCTTCTAACATCTTTAGCAGAGATGTTTCCTGTAGACGTAGAGGTGGCTGCCTGAGGGGTGGGGGGCGGTCACTGAGTATAAGAGGAGGGAAGGAGATGTGAAGGTGAGATGAAGGTCTCTGAGGAGAGGGAGGAGAGAGTTGTTGGACAGCAGCAGTGGTATTGAGGGGAATGTGAGCAGGAGGTGCAGGGGCCACAGTGTCAAATCTGTTGAAAAACAGGTTGAGTTCATCGGCTCTATCAACATTGTCCTCAACCACTCCATACCCTGCTGATCTGAACTCGGTGATAGTTCCCATCCCTATCCAAACCTTGTTGGTGTTTTTCTGCTGGAGATTCCTCTCCAGCTTCCTCTTATAATCTTCCTTAGCTCTTCTGATCTTCAACTTCAAGCACCTCTGAATTACTCTCACATCATCCCTGTTGCTATTTCTGAAAGCCCTCTTCTTCTGGATGGTCTAGATCTCCTTTTTTTACCCCGGGCTAGTTATTTGGGTAACAAAAAAACAGTCTCGGAAGGGATGATGGAGTTAATGCAGAAGTTCATATAATGTGTTATGAAGTAAACTAATTGATGTCCTCCATATTCGGCTCACAGAGTGCCTGCCAGTCAGTGGCCTCAAAACATCCCTGTAGTGTCTCAGTGACCTCCTTTGACCATCTTCTCACTGTAACTGCAGGCTGTCTCTTCACCAGAGGTATATAACATGGGCTGAGGTGCACCAGGTTGTGACTGGACAGTCCAAGTGGAGGTAGGGGAGAGGAACTGTATGAATCCTTTACATTAGCATACTGCAAGCAAGCTACAGCAGAGTCGATGACGTCGCAAGCCACTGTGAGATTAGCAGAGGGAGGAATGTAAACAGTCACCATGACAACATGGGAATATTCATGGAGCAGGTAAAACGGACCAAAACCAACCGCCAGCAGTTCAGCGTCCAGGCTGAATTCCACCAACAGTTGTTTACTAGAATGGCAAGTCCCCCTTCTTTCCACTTACCACTCTTAGTGCAATCCCTATCAGCCTGAACAGTCCGGTAGCCCTCAATTGAAACATTGGCCTCAGGAATGTCTGAGTGCAGTCATGTGTCCGTAAAACACATTAAACTACATTCCCGGTATTCCTTCTGGCTCCTGGACAGTGATATTAATTCATCCATCGATCTAATGTTGGCCACAGGGGAGAAATGACTTCTCACTCTTCTCCATAAGCCTCTGTTTCTTCCTTTTTGTTCTCCATTCTTTGTTTCCTCCTCTGCAACCCCGATGTGTCTTTCTCCAAATCTCCTCTGGGATTTCAGTGGATCTGGACTCCATGGCGGCCAGTTTCAGCACAATCAGCTGTTCTCTGGTGTGAAAGAACATCGAAGAAAAAGATAATTACTTTCTTAGTCAACATTGTCTTCTGGTAAAGTACAAAAGAAGAATTAATGTTGTAAAATAAAATAATCAAAAAATATTTAAAAAGAAAAACAATGAGGAGTAACCGCAAAAAGCTGCATACACATTAGCGCATGCATTCTATTAGGGTGATATGGGATTATACCATTATGTGGAAACAAAAGAGGACAGAGGAGAGTGTGTCACAAACCCCATAATCAGAAATGACACCTGTAAGAGAAGCAGCATCTGGCTGAAGAGTAAACGTATTATAAAACCATTAATTATTATGGGCAGTGATGGCTTGTGACAGACCGAGCAGTCAAAAGAGAGCCAGGCACAGGTTTAAATTGAAAAAGAATTCAATTTTTTTATTTAACCCAAAACAAAAACTTGGGTAAATAATGAAAAATGACAAAATTTGGCCCATAAAAGAGGTCAAAGTAATACCATTCAACTCAGACTGACTCAAACAAACAGAACTACCGAAATGAGACAAAGGGGAAACTTAAATACTGGCTGATCAGGCCACATAGGACACACTGGGAAGAACACACAAAAACCTAACTGAAGTTAACAAGAAAATCCCATTCCTTCCTTCATGATGATGAATAGTCGTATGAACCAATTTGCTGTCTCAGGCTTGCTGCACCCCTTCTCCACCTCTTTGTTAACCTGAAGGACTGGAGCAGCCGACACTGAGGTAACTCAAAACAAACAAAGGTTAAATCAAGCAAAACACAACAGTGTAAAATAAAATGTGCACACTTATTCCAGAATACAGTGTTATGTTACATTCTAAACAAAAACAGTTATTCTGCAAATGAAATCCTAGACTTAAAGAAACAAAATATAAGTGTGAGAATGACTAACCTCTCGTGTATAATGAGATTAAATGTTGCCACATTTGTGTTGCTGTACATGCAGCCATCACACATGCTGGGACACTGAGAGAGACATTCTGCAATGCAGTTGTCCTAACCGAGGATATGGTGGATGGTGAATCGAAATGACTGCCAGGTGCCAGCGTGTGATCTTTCCATATGTATCTCATCTTCTCTGTTGATTGCAGAGCATTATGTTCAGTTTCTAAGGTGAACTCTCTTCCAAGAAGGTAGTACTTGAAGGAATCCAGAGCCCATTTGATGGCCAGTGCCTCTTTTTCAGTGGTTGAGTATTGTACTTACCTTGTAAACAGCTTAAGGCTAATAAATGCCACTGGATGGCGATCTCCAGGTGGTCCTTGTAACAGAACAGCTCCCAAACCTCTTTCAGAGGCATCAGTCTGTAGAATAAAATGTCTCTCAAAATCAGGCTGTGCTAGACTGGACTCTTACTGAGAGATTGCCGCAGGTCCTGACAAGCTGTTTTGGCCTCCTCCGTCCAGATGATCTTGTTGGGGCTTCGGGAACCAGTGAGGTCTGTTAATAGAGCAGTCCTGGCTGAGAAATGATGGATAAAACGATGACAGAATCCTGCCATACCCAAAAAGGATCTTAACCATTTTCTGGTCTCAGGCAGAGGACAGGACTCTATAGCTGTAATTTTATTTATTTGAGGCTTTATCACTCCATTTCCTATTACAAACCCAAGGTACTCAGTTTCAGCCTTGACAATTGCAAAATTGGCTGGATTAATAGTCAACCCCAAAGATTGGAGGGTCTCCAACTCCTTCTCCAGACGTTTCAGGGGGTCTTCCCTTGGTAAAACTGGAAATTACTATGTCATCAAGGTAAGCTGCAGCAAAATCAGACATGTCAGACTCTACCTGATCCATCAATCTCTGGAATGTTGCCGGGGCACCATGCAACCCAAGTGGCATGACTTTGAAGTGGAAAAGGCCTCATGTTGTCTGGAAAGCAGTCAGTTCTTTTGAACTTTCCGCCAGGGGTACCTGCCAATAACCCTTGCAGAGATCTATGGTTGTTATGTATCTGGCCTTCCCAAGCCGCTCAATCATGTCATCAATGTGGGGAGTTGGATATGAATTAAATTGTGTTATTGCATTCAGATACCTGAAGTCAATACAGAAATGTATACTGCTGTCCTTCTTTGGGACCAAGACCACTGGGTGGCACCTCTCACTCCTTGACGGTTCAGTGATTCCAAGTGACAGCATCAGATTGACTTCCTCTTTCAGTGAAACCAACAGATACTCAGGTATTCTGTAGCTCAGTCTTCTCACAGAAGCTCCATTTTTAAATACAATGTAATGTGTTGGACAATGTCTGTTTTTACCAAGACTTCTTTGGAACATGTTTGAGTTACAGAGATTTCTTACCTGAGCCTGCTTTTCTTCAGAGAGGTGGTCCAGATGCAGAAACTGAGGTAAGGGTTTTGGCAGGTACTGGTTATCATCTTCCTCCTCCTCTGAAACCTCCTGAATAAGAAAAACATCTGCTTTTGGTCTCTCCACCCATTCTTTAAGCAGGTTGACATGGAATACTCTGGTGGAGCGGGGCTGATCTGGAATGGCAATCTTGTAAGTTGTTTGTTCCAGTTGGCTCTGGATTTCATACGGGCCTTGCCATTTGCTAACAGCTTGAAACACCAGCACTTTGTGGCCAGGCTGAAAGACCTCTGGCGAGCTGACTGGTCATACCAGGCTTTCTGATGTTTCTGTGCTTTTTCCTTGTGAGCTTGGGCCAATGCTGTCATCCTTTCCAGTCGAGACAGGTAATCTGTCTGAGGATGGTATGGAGTGGTCTTCAGGTGTACCCAAGGAGTTGGTACACCTGCTTCAACAAAGTGAACAGAAAGTTGGTTCCACAGTCAGTGAGATTTTCAGTAAGAAACCCAATCCATGAGAAGAGCTCAATGAAACAGAAGGCAACTGCTTTAGCTTTTATTGATTTTAAAGGAAAGACCTCTGGATATTTTGTAGCATAATCCAGGATCACATTGCCTGATTTATGTTTTTCTAGGGGACCAACAATGACTATTCCCAGTTGTTGTGAAGAGGAGCTCTGGAGGGGATTTTTAAAGATGACTTTTGGTAATGAGGGAAGCTTTTGCAGAACAGAGTCACATCAGATCCAATTACAGGCCAGTGAAAATATTTTCTGATGCAGGCCATTGTCTTGTGCTTTCCAAGATGGCCAGCCCATGAAATGGAATGCCCCTTGAACAGCACCATCTTCTGGACTGGTCTAAAAATCACCAACTGCAATGCTATTGGTGGTTACAGGATAATACAGGAGGACATCTTTCAGCAAAACCTTCTCCAGGCTGTTCAAACTTTGTTCAGGATGTTAGTTTCTCTCTGCTTTCTGCAATAAAGATGTTAGAGCTGGATCACTGTGTTGCATTTATATGATGTTAGCAGGGATTTTAAACCCCAAAGGTAACTCAGGCTCAGAGATAGAAGATGATTTCTCAGCTGTGTATTGAAATTTCTCTTGCCGTCGCCGCCTGCGGGTCTTGCGAGACTTCTGGGTATGGTCTCCAGGTCCGCATCATAAAAAGACAAGGCGCAGAATGGTTGCAGAAACTCCTCTCTTTCTAGCTTGAGATCTGGTTAATGCAATGTTGGACATATTGCTGGAGTTCAACAAGTCACCCTAACGCAGGCAGATGTTCACCTAGCACTGCTGGAAATGGCAGATTCTCAGCCACATCAATATTTAGAAAATAAAGTTGGCCTTGTACTTTAATATACAGGTCTGCTGTTGGATATGACAACTCATCTCCATAAATGCTGCGGACAATTATTGTTTCCACATTAACTTTCTTAACTGAAACAAAGTCTCTGCACCAGAGTTTGAGTTCTTCTGAATCAATGAGAGCCTTTAATTGTTTACCTTCAACTTCAATTGAGGTCAGTCTTAAAACAAACACTACTTTAGAGTCTACAGTTTGTCTGGGCACAAAACACATTTGTGTCATCTTTGTAGAGTTCTTTGGGCACATTGGCTTTTTGTGTCCCTCCATCCCACACAGATCACAAATCTCTGTCTTTGTTGGGGCTCTTGATGGCACATTCAATGACTGGATCTTTAGAGGTTTACTCACCCTTGGCTTTTGGTAGTGGGGAACAAGTTTTGAAACCTCCCTCATTTTCCATGCTGTTTGACTCCATGGTTGTTCTTATCTCCATGCGGCCACAAACACGTCAGCCAACTGCGCAGCTTCTGCAGCCGACTTTGGGTTATGTTCTTTAATCCATATCTGCAACTCAGGAGACAGCATTCTCAAGTATTGTTCTAAAGTTATTATTTCACTGACTTCATGCACAGCTTTTGGCAAAAGAAAAAACTTTCTGTCCACTCTTTCAATTTTGCATACAGTTCTTTTGGATTCTCACCATGTTTTACTTCCAGTGATCACAATCGCAATATGTACATCTCAAGATTGATGTTGTATTTTTGAAGAAGAGCTTCTTTAACTTTATCATACTCCAGAGAGTCATCCATGTCCATGTGAACATACGCACCTCTTGCTTTGCCTGCCAGTAGTGGAATCAGATGAAAAACCCAATCTGCTTTTGTCCACCAGCAAACTAGAGCCATGCATTCAAATGTCAGAAAATGTTCAATATCATCCTCATCTGTCAGTTTTTCAAGTCTGGATTCATGAAAGTGAAACTGACCTGAGGGAGCATGCATTTGCTCATTTATTCATGCAGCACATTTAAAAACAGCAAAAGTTGATTGACGTCCTTCACAGTTACAGCCACAATCATAAAGTAGCAAATAGAATACAACACAACATTGGGATTTCAAAGAAATATTTAGCATCTCTTACACAGTCAGTCACATGCCAGAGAAAAGAGATGATATGGTGTGAGTGGTGTGAGCAGGTAGAGGTTAGCTGCTCCACAGTGTTGGACCTTCCAGTAGGGTAACGACCCTGAACATCCAGCCAGAGATGCAATAAAATGACTTTAATTGCATCATATTCATAGCATAGCGTTATGATTGTCTTGTCAAAATTCAGACCTAAAATCAGCTGAGACTTTGCAGCAAGACTAGGAAGAGATGTTCACAGATGCTGCTGTTGGTCTGTCTCATAAAACTCACTAAATTGTGATAAAGTGCAAAAAGGTTTAGGAAGTGTGAATACCATTCACTGCTGATAATGTTAAAGAAATGCCATCTAGTACAGACTGAGGCGATCCCAGGGAAAGGAAGGAAAGGAAAGAAAAATGGATCAGTATTTTTCCTGAACAACATTGTGTCTTTGTGCATCTGTACACTCTCCCAGTAATAAGATGTGACTGGTATTTTGCAGCTGCTGGGCATGGCCTTAGTAGGGATTGGACTGTGGGCATGGAGTGAGAAGGTGAGCACACTATTATTTTTTCAATAGAAACTGTAAAAAAAATAATTTTAGAGTGGCGCTTTCTCTATGTGCCAGTACCGTCATTCCTGGCTATTTCCTATCACTTTGACTATTTGCCAAACACTACATGACACAGAGGAGGCTCAACTGCTTGACTCAAATCTTGTGTGTTGTCCTGTCCTCTCCAGGGGGTCCTATCCAACATCTCGTCCATCACCGACCTGGGGGGCCTTGACCCTGTGTGGCTCTTCATGGTGGTTGGAGGGGTTATGTTCATACTGGGCTTTGCCGGCTGCATTGGAGCTCTTCGGGAAAATACATTTTTGCTTAAGTTTGTATGTTCTACTCTGCAAGCACTATGAATAAACACTGAAAAAAGGTTGCTTCCTGTTTCTGACTTCACTTCTATTCATGATTCTTCTCCTGTTCTAGTTCTCTGTGTTTCTGGGAATCATCTTTTTCCTGGAGTTGACAACAGGAGTTCTGGCCTTTGTTTTTAAGGACTGGATTAAAGACCAACTCAACCTGTTCATCAACAACAACATTCGGGCATATAGGGATGACATCGACCTACAGAACCTCATCGATTTCACTCAGGAATATGTGAGTCATGGGATACCTAGTAAATGTGATGAGGCAAAAATCTAAATGGACCTGGAGCCAAACTATTCATGTACTGTTTTTGATTCTAACTGTACTATAATACAACTAACCAGAGGTGTCAGGTAGTCATTGGCAATGGATAATTTTCATCTTGATCAGCCCTGACCAATGTCGATCAGTTTGCATCCATAATCCCTCTCTCCATTGTCAAGTCTCACTCTAGCTTGTGCCAGTTAGTCAAAACATTTTTGCCTGAATACCAGAAGGAAGGTCAGGTCCTTTATTTTATCTCAGCAAAGAATTGGGGAAAATTTTCAAGAGTGCAGATAGAGGGCCAGCATAATGTAGCATGAGATTAGGTGGTGTAATTATCAGGTCATTACTGCAGATTTAAGTAACATTTATTGTATTACCACGTTTTTATGTTCAGTCAGCAGAATTTTTGTGAGGTCTAAAGAAGCTGGAGCTCAAATTATGATGGCTACTGTGTTAGATGGAGTGGGTTGTTTTTACTGACTGATTCTGGAATTCCATTGCAGAAAACACGTTATGACCCAAGGAAGACTTAAACCCACATAGATGCCAGTAAAGGATGTAGGACCTGACAATATGTCAGGAGTCCCTTAAGTGTTTCTCTTCTCTGTCTGACTGCAGTGGGAGTGCTGTGGTGCATTCGGAGCGGACGACTGGAACCTGAACATTTACTTTAATTGCACTGATGGAAATCCCAGTCGGGAAAAATGTGGGGTTCCCTTCTCCTGCTGCACCAAGGACCCTGCGGTACCGTTAGCCTCTTTCTGTTGATGTCACAGTGCAGAATATGTTGCACCACAAATGACTTAGATTCAATTCACATGGTTCCTGTATGATGGCTTTCAAATCTTTTAGAGATAATTTCTTTTTGTCTCTAGGAGGATGTGATAAACACTCAGTGTGGCTATGACATCAGAGCAAAACCAGTAAGTTAGCTAGTTCGGCTGAAGTTCGGACTGTAAGCCTGGTCCTCAGTGGAATGTTTAAGGTCTTCCTAACATTGATGAGTGACCGATGAGTGATTAACAGATACTGTGAATGTGTAAACCCATGATGATGATTTGCATATGTGCCCATTCAGGACTCGGAGCAGAAGGACTACATCAATGTGAAAGGCTGCGTTCCTCAGTTTGAGAGGTGGCTCCAGGATAACCTCACCTTGGTGGCTGGGATCTTCATTGGAGTGGCATTATTGCAGGTCAGCTCTAGTCCTGTTTTATTATTAAAGAAAGAGTGAAACTAAAGTATTTCTCCCTTTGTGAAATATGTCTGGTTTTCTTTTCTTAACAGATTTTTGGGATTTGCTTGGCCCAGAACTTAGTGAGTGATATCGAGGCAGTGAGGGCGAGCTGGTGAGACACCATCGACCTTTTGTCTGCTCTTAGTTCTCATGAGCTCTCATGATCATTCCTAACAATCTCAGACAATCTGAGAAAATTTATATGTACTATTTATGCTCATGGGTGTCATTCATAATTCAGTAGTGATGCATATGATATGGAAGTCAAGTTCATAATTTGGTGATGCAAAGTAATAATTTAAACTTTCAAAATCATAATTATGAGATTCCTGGCCATAATTTTGATTTGGAATCTTATAATTAAGACATTGAAAGTAAGAATTTTAAGATACAAAGTCATCCATGAGATTGTGGGCTCCTATAGATACCTCGGCTCTGTGTTTGATGTAAGCACAGATCTGATTGCCAAGAGGGACTAAACAGAGGTCATATTATTTTTAAGATTATCAAAAATGATAAGACAGGTCAGAGTTATGAGGAAATACAGTTATTTGTTCACACTCCAATCCATATGTCAACACGAGGTCCAGAGTAGAAATACAATAGTGGGTTTGGGTCATATGGTTGGAATATTCTCTTGGGCCCGTTTTGCACGGCACAGCCAGAATCGGGCCGACCCGAACCTGTCTGGCTTCATAGCCTAGCCCAGTGTTTTTGCGTTTGTACTTTCAGCCCAGTCCCGCCCAAAGAGCTGTGGCTTTAATTGGGTCAGACAGACGGGGGTGTTTGGAGTCAGCAGTTGATGGGTGCATTGGCTGCGGCGTGAACGTAGACAAGTCGTCTTCCAGATCCTTGGGTCAGAGGAGTTTATTTAGTGTTTAGATTTTATCAATGTCTGTTGTTTTCACATGTGACATCAAAAAATTCCCCATCATAATCTATTCTTTCCGTTAATTGATAATGACATATTGAATTGCACATATTTTCTTTTGTTTAAAATAATATTCTACAAGTGAAACCCATCACACATCAAGCAGATAAATATGTGCAACATTTCCCACAGTGAAAAAGAAATTTAAAAAACATCCACTGACTGTGGTCCCACTAACTGCATATGAATAATGAAATGAAACCAGAACATTTCTGAAGAAATTTAAACAAGATCTGCCAAACCGTGATGGTCGGTTGGAACCCAGCATTCTGCATCAATACTAAAGTAAACTACAATGTACTCAATAGCATGTTGAAAGTCACACTTATGTTGAGTAACATGGACTTACACCATTTAGTATGTTAAAATTAGTGTATAAGCCAAAATTAGCCAAAATGGTAATGTTAGCCTAAATGCTCCCAGTGGTGTATGGGGTATAATTAGCTTGTAGTCTTACACCGACTTCCTCCTTTCAATGTGCTAAACATAGTTAATAAACAAACAAAATAGCTAAAAAGCTTATTTTAGGAAAAAGGCTACTGCTAATGTGGACAGTATCTACATTAGCAATGTTTGTGCTAATGTCAATGCACTCTGATTTTGACTTACATGTTTAGTTCGTGGCACTTGATTACCAAAATACACGTTCATCTCTTGGCCACACATTAACAATAAATTTTATTTTTCTTACAAAACATAGGATTACTTATGCTTGTTTGAAATACTACTTATCTGAGACTGACCCAATTCCGATTTTCTTGTCAAATCTGATTTTTTTGCCGGGGCCATTCACACTGCCACATATAGTTTATGTGACCTCTATGTGTTCTGCAGTGTGAACAGGCAAACGTTCTCAGTGTTTTGCCAACTACCATAAAAAGAAGTGCTCAGTGTTGGCTTACATATTTGAAGTTATTCTCCGACCGGAGCAACAACTAATCCTCATTATAGTCCGTCATGGTTGTCGTTTTTCTCCCCCCTTGTGCGTAAAATGGGGACATTTGTTGAGTGTGAGTAACGTTCAGTTCTAATGAATGTGACCTGAACATTAGGTCGCATTTGAATCGGATACGTATCATATATGAAAGTGGCCTGGGTTGCATTTGAAAAGAATCCAACCTGTGCTGTTCGTACTGTCATAAAACGGTCAGATGCAGGTTGCATTACGTAAAAAAATTGGAATTGCGTTACTTCAGGCTGCAGTGTGAAAGCAGCCTTACACTACTTGTGCTGTTGGTGGATTTGGCACAAAAGTGAAATATTTTTTATTGTCATTGGTGGTAAATATACACTGCTCAAAAAAATAAAGGGAACACTCAAATAACACATCCTAGATCTGAATGAATGAAATATTCTCATTGAATACTTTGTCCTGTACAAAGTTGAATGTGCTGACAACAAATCATTGTTGATTGTCAATCAGTGTTGCTTCCTAAGTGGACAGTTTGATTTCACAGAAGTTTGATGTACTTGGAGTTACATTGTGTTGTTTGAGTGTTCCCTTTATTTTTTTGAGCAGTTCATTATAAAACAGACATTCAAAAAAAAGTAAAAATCTGATTTATACTCCATGGTAGTTCATTACCAGAAAAACACTCATCTCTTAACACCAAATTAATAACAAGTAGTATTATTCTTTATAGAACATAAGCTCTTTTGAAATACTGCTTATCTGCTTAGATACAGAAAATTTACAGTTGGTAAATTTTGCAAAAGTAAAAGTCAGATGTTTACTTCGTCGCACTTCATGCTCATCTCTTAGCAACAGATTAACAACACATAATGTTATTTGGGTAAATATTTGAGGTAAATGTTTCCCTCAGCTTCCTCACTGACCAGGACGTACAGAAGCAGCTGGATGGAACAACCAAGAACGAAACTGTTCCTCAGTCTCTGTGGAGATCGCCTTAGCAGCTTTAGGAGGAATTTGATTGACATGCCGGCCCCCGCCCACTTGTTCCTCTGTTTAAAACGACCAGGGTTGGAGTACAATAGGACTGGGCTGAAGGAGGCCAGGTTGGGACCTGCAGTGCAAAAAGACCTTTGGACAAAGACAGAGACATAAACCACAAAAAGTAGTTTTACTCTTAAAAAGATGTCATTAAAGCTGTTAGTAACTTAGTGTGAGGAATAAAGAGTGAAGGTGTATTGAATCTTTGGAATGCAATGCCAAAACTCATCCATCATTCTTCCTCCTCCATGCTTCATCAGGGTGCCCCCCCCTCTGTCCATGCATCGACCCCCACCGTACTCCTGCAAGAAATCATCGGCTTACTACTCATGAGACAGGCACGCACAGAATGTATGTGTGATTAGGCCTGTCACGATAACAAATTTTGCTGAACGATTGTCTCAAAATTTATTCTGATAAACGATAATATTGTTTGAAGACCATTTTAAACCAATGTAATGGTAATGACATAATGCAATCACATCTTGCCAAAAATAAATACTCTTTATTTTCAAAAGAACATTTAAGACTGAAACTGGTGAAAAGAATAACCAAAAACCAAAATAAAATGAACTCTCAGTCTCCATTAACAAAAAAATTACTTCAATAAAAACTAAGCATAACGTAAAACCAAAGTGGAAATTAAAACTACATTCAACCAAAAAAGTCTGTAAACTATATTGCCCTTCAATAACCTTTAGAGTTAGATAGAGAAGTTGGGCAATAGTTCACGCCTCCCTTAAGCCCAGTTCACACTCCACAAGATTTTGCCCCGATTTTCCCCTTACGACAATCGTACAATGTCCATGTTCAACTTCACAATCAACCAGAATTTATTCAAACAATCAAATGCATAAAATCACACCTACAGCTCAACATGGTCATCAGAAACCAATACCAGAAAGGAAACATTAATTACCTGAGAAAAAAATGCAAGATATGAAGACGTGCCTTCGGAGACCGCTGTGTGTTTTAGCAATTACTTTTATATCAAGGTGGGTTCTTTACTGCCTGATGTACTCTAACATACCGTTTAGAGGTGGTCTCAAACAGCCCATAATGATGTTTGCTGTTTTGCACGCTACAGACCATGCAGGTGTTATCAAGGGCAAGGGATGAGTTCATCGCTTTCTTAGATGTCCTCTCTGTGTACTTTCCCTGTGTACAAACAATAGATGTGTTCATTTCAGACAGAAACATTTTACTCAAGAAAGTGGGACCAAAGTTTATCAGCTGTCAGTGTTTCTTGTTTCAAACTGCCTCAAACTGTTTCCTGAACCAGAGAGAGCTGTCCTGACCTCTGACCCAGGACATCAAACAGCTTTTGATTATAAAAATGATCACGTTTCATATAATATCTTCAAACTCCTGTAAAACAGACATGAGCAGTTTCAATACCAAAACATCTGCTACATTCAATATTTTCTGATTAGTTTTCAACTTCTTTGATTTATAATGAACTAAAACATTTTTCAGATGAATACATGACTTATATGATCTAATGTAAAAAATTACTGATTAGACTAATTTTAATCAAATTGTGCTCATTATATTTAAGAAAAATGTTCTACTGATTAAGTTATATGTTGATTAAACTATGAGTTTAAATTTAACCTAAATTGAGGCCTACTCAAACAATCATGATCAATCTAATATTTCAACATGCACTAAAGTTTAAACATTATGAAAACTGGCACAATTAAATTAATATTTCCAACAGCAGGAAGAAACGTTAAAGTCGATAAATTAAAATGAGGTCAATAATTTTCATTTATTGTGTGATTAATTGATTTATTGTTTATCGTGACAGGCCTATGTGTATTTGTAGCTGGTGGTTTTGATGAGTATGATAGTTTGCTAAGCACCAGTCTGTATATAACCTCTGTTTTGGTGTTGTGACATGACCGCAATCGGGAACCCTGATCTCCTCTGGTGTTCATTCACCTGCCCGGTAGAGAGGCACCAGGCTCTGTGGTTTTGTGGTCGATTTCAGAGCTCCTGTAAAGTTTTGACTTTCTGTTATCAGTTTTCAGCTGAAAAGCAGCATTTCTTTTTTTGCTGCTTTGTGACGTAATTGATTATAGTTTTTAACACTAGGCAAAAAACTAAGTTGTATACTGAACCTTTAGTATTCATCAAAAATTAAATGCAACACAATTTGTATAAATACAATGTGTTAAGTTTATGGTCCTCTGATGTCAGAGGACAGTAAAAAATGTAAAGTAATGTTTTAAAGTAAAATATATATATATATATATATATATATATATATATATATATATATATTGCAGTACTTTGACAAAAATAAGCTAATTTGCTAGTCTTTTTTAAACTATGCTAACATTTGTTAGATATGAAAAAATGGAGGCCTGTTGTGGTGATGTTGCTGAATAACAAGGATTATACAGTCACAACCATGGGTGAACTTTATGAGATGAGGAGTTCAGAAATAAATGTGTGCTGCTCTGCTCCCTCTGAGGCGCAATTTGGGTAGCTTGCATTGAAAAGTCTTGGAGTCATATGACTTGAAGAGTTCTCAGCTCGTCTGTGGCCCATTGTTCCACAGCCCACTCTGAATGCTCTTTGTGACCAAAGTTAGACTTAAATCTAATTTTCTCCATTTCTTTAGTATCTGTATACCAATAGTTGCACACAGGAGTGATGGTGGTAAGAATATATTTTATTACATTGTTAATCAGCTCCTCTTTTGTTCTCTTTTAGCTTCTTTACCTAATGCTGGCGGAACTCTTCTCTAACAGGTAATCTTTACATTTGCTGAAATTTAACTTCAGCAGTGATGGGCACAGCTGACTTAAAAGTTAGCTCAACTAACTGCAAAGCACTAATCATAACATGTTACTTTTACGAACGCTAAAGAGCTTCAGTATATCAATATGGTATTTCGTAGACGCCAATTCTAAAGCGCTAACTACAACCATGATGAAATCCACAATGTGTCATTAGCACTTTGTGCGCCAACATAGAATATCGCCCTCTATAGGGTATAATTTGTTATTCCAAACCAACCCGTGCAGTTTTACAGCACCCCCTAAGGGACATGGGGAAATTTTTTCTTTTGCGTTCCCTCGTAATTCTGCACTGATCAGACATGCACAATAATTGAATACTGTAAGCCTTTCTTCCGGTGGCCGCCGTACTTTCTGCTTTAATAAAAGGTTATGTGAGGTTTTTCCATGAATGTTCTCTTTGTGAAACATCTCAAGTTTTATAACTTATTTAGGATAGAATCGCGGCGTAATTTTGATTGTGTCTGTTGTATTCGTAGTCTGAATGGTTGGAAATCGTTTTCATGTTCAGCTCCATCTCAACCTTAACAAACATAAACGTGCAGTGAATAAATCGACTTTCAATCTGTTTTTTTTCACCAAAGACTTAATAATAATAAATACGTTTTATTATTCTAAAACAAGACAAAGTAATGATGGTAAAGTGAACTCAGGGAATCTCATCTGTCTGTGTATCAATCAACTGCAATCCATTTCTTTGTTCTGTCACAATTATCGATTTGTGCCATTTTGATCATCATGCTCCAAACTTTGCAAGGACTGACCTCCCCGCTCACCGCTTCCTCACACACAAAGCCAGCAGGCCAGTAACCTTCAGTTCATACTTGATGATGTCACATCGACACACCCACCACCCGTGTTAAAGCCGTGTGCTGCTTTAACACAGCAGCACACGGCTGCATATCAATAATTACTTATTTCATTCAGATGGCTCTTATGGAGCCTCAGTGAAAAGTTATTTTTATGAACTCTTTGGTGCAAAACATTGATTGAAAATAGATTTATTTACTGCATGTTTAAGATGGAGTTGCACTAAAAACAGAGACACAATCAAAACTGTCAGATGACTGATTATACCACAATAATAACTCAGAAATAGTCCAAATTAGGATGTACCTTTATTTATTTACTACTTACGGAATGTTTCTGTTTATATCACAGGTTTTTGGTGCCTTTCTATCCTAAAGAAAAATGTATAAAACTTGAGATGTTTCACAAAGAGATTTTAACATTCATGGAAAAACCTCACATAACCTTTTATTAAAGCAGAAAGTACAGCAGCCACTGGAAGAAAGGCTTACAGTATTCAATTATGCTGCATAACTGATCAGTGCAGAATTATGAGGGAACGCAAAAGAAAAAAAGTCCTCATGTCCCCTAGGGGGTTCTGCACAGTTAGAGCTTCTGAATGTTTTTTCTTTGGAACAGACTTTTCACCCATAGTTGCAGTTTTATAGTTGTTGAGTATTGCTGGCTTTGTTGCTGATTCTGCCTAATTAAGCACTTTGGTCAAAAAGCACACAGGACCTCTGAAGATTTTAAACTCTTCGTTTACTGCATCCTATGTACAGAATACACATAGGATGTTTATTCCAAAAACGTTCATATTTGTTTTGGGATTGTTGTACAAAAATACACTTTAAGAATATGACAGACTTTTTTCTTTTTAATCAACTTAGTTGCCATAGGCACCATGTTAAAAATGAGCTTTGCTGTTAGTGGCAGTGTGCCCATCACAGCACTTTAGGAATAAAATTGGGTCAAGCAGCTCACAGAATGTTTTGTGTCTTTGAATCAGCTTGAACGTGAAACGTACCCCCAGCCACCGGTACTGTCAGCAAGCACCGCCGGACAACACCCCCGATCTCCTCCTGTCCTACACTCTACCAGCACTTTTTTTTAAAGGCACCTAAATATGTGAAAGGTTTTGTATACAATTACTGTGTGACTACTGAACAAGGACAAGATGAAGACTTTTCAAAGATTGCACATAGCACGTTCTATCACATCCTACTGAAATAAACAGCATTTCTCATTGGGGAAGTGTTGACTGACAGAAGGCCAAGACAAAGACTAAATAAGCAACTGAGATGACTGTTGAAGAACCACCATGTGTACTGAATAGAGGAAGAGGAAGAGAACAGCTATCCTCACTGTATCCAGAGTGTTTTTTTTATTGGTTAAGTCAATCTGGGTGGATATATTTCAGGTTTGTCCTTGAACACAGAAATAACATTGTTTTGTTGTTTTGTTAATGTCGCTGATAAAATACACTCACTGACCAAAACAATTTAACATTCAAGTTAAATCCCCTTGAGATATGAGTACAAACTGACCTGAACTCAACTGAAATTCTAGAAGGAATATAATCTTCTCCACATGGAGACCAGTGGCAGATGTGGAAATGGCTTGATTTGCAAGACACTTGCATGTTTACAGCAAGGTAGAGAGAGCAGAAGTATTACAAGTAGTTGCTGGAACATCCCACAGTTAAAACAGCAAGTGAATGTTAAGGTTTAAGCTATGGAAACAGAGAGCAGTTTAACTCACAGTTTAATTCAGGTTGCATTATCTCGTCTGCAAAGGATCACAGGGATATGAACACAGTAATGTATTTTACAACACTTTGAGATCATCTCTATTCAGGGCCTTATCTTTTATACAGTTATCTCTCATCAATCCTCTAAATCTGCATCGTCCCAGATGTCTGATGGTATCAGCCACTGCTGCCCTGAGGCTGATACCATGATACCATTGGCCCCCTGACCACCACCAGCAGGCAAGATGAGTGAAGTGTGTTGCCCAAGAACACAATGAATAAGACAGATGGAGCAGGGGTACGAACTTGCAACCCACCGGTTACAGGATGAATCCCATCCTGTGTTTTGTAGTTTTACTCAGATCTTCACCATAGCATCAGGCTCTAGGTCCCAGAGCAGGCCCAGCACTAACCCTTCTGCGGTCTTAAGAGATGGGGTCACTCATGTTTTGGAGACCTAGAAATTACACTGCAAAAATATCAGACTCAATCCATCCATTTTGTCTCAATACACCCGCTTGTCTGTGTAAACCCAGATGGTGCTGGTGACCGTCTCCACCGGTCATTGGGTGAAAGACAGGATATATCCTGGACAGGTTGTCAGTCCATCACAGGGCAACACAGAAACACACAACCACACACACTTTTGTCTCTAAGGATAATTTAGATAAAACACCAAATGTTCATGGAACTTTGGACAGTCTTGGAAGTCATAGTACCCCGAGACAAGCCATGTAAACAGGGAAAAATTGCAAACTTTCAACTTGATCTAGGACCTTCATGCTGTGTCACACATCCTACACACAAAAAATGTATCCATGATACCAGTCTGAGGCACAAATGCTTTTCATAAACATTGTGCTGCAGTGGTTTGAAGTGATTCATTCATTCCGATGAACAGCTTGATTTGGAGTCTTGGTGGGTAAATTCACTTGCCTATCCCTCCAGATCCCAACATAGAAGTGCTAAGGCTTGATGCACACTAAATGATGTGTGACTGTCATCTTGCCTTTACTGCATCTTTTATCATAAGGAGTAAAACTGAGAGAAAATTGGTTTTTCCTGGCTAAGCTAGAGTTGCATGTTTACAGATGGAATGTGAATACTCACTATTTATATAGGTTGAAATACCACAATCTGAGTTCTCCCTCCTGTGAATACATAATTTTATGTTGTGGATATTTTCAGGCTTGATTTAGTCTACCTATTAATATAAATGGGGACTTGTCCAGTTAGGGGTCTTGTACTCTCCTTCATGTTCTTAATTCCACATTGTTTGGGATGTAGAGAGGAAACATGTCTCTGGTTTCATTTGTCTGGATATAAGTGTACGCTGTGTTTCAGTTGGAAATCCAAGCAAGCCTTTGTACATGAGGCCCAGCTCCTCTGAGCACTAAAGAGCTTTTATCAGTGATGTATACTGTTAGGTATTACTACTTCCTTTTTAATTCACAGACCCTCAGCATCATGAGGGTCTGTCAATTTTAACTAAATCGATAGACAAATATCATTAGGTGTCAGTCATTTTAATGCAGTTTTTCCTTCTTTTCCTTTCCACAGGGCAAGACAGAAAGACACAACCACACACACTTTCTACATGCTATAGATTGACTAGGTGAACAATTCTAAATTTACAGCATAAAATAATCAATACTCCCAGGTCACTATATGTTCTCTGCGCCTGTAGGACAATTTTTTTTACAGAATCGACATGCCTCCAGCATAATGAACAACCCAATCAGATCTATTCACAAGGAACCCATCTAGTTCATTTTAAATCAACAGAAAATGAATGAAAAATAATTCAATAACTGGGCTTTATTAGAAAAACCACCTGCAACTGTTTAAAGAAGTTAAAATTAAAAAACCCCAAGGGAGTATAGTACACATGATCAGTTTCTTGACCAACTTTGGATGCCTAAGGGTTCTGGAAAACCCCATTAATAACCATTTCTTTAAAAAAATTGTATGAAAATATGTTGAAGCCATCACTCAGAATGTATGTAGGTGTATAGCCCATCGTGATGAGAGCTAATGTTTCGACTGAACAGCTTCAGTGAAGCTGAGAACTTTGGTGATCAGAATTGTTTTTATATATCAGTGAAATGAGGATTTTCTGACTATGTTCAGTGTTTTACATGACAGCGTTTGTGAACTCAAATTAAAAAAGTGGTACTTTTAAAACAAAGTGAGATTCCCTCTCACTTTGTGTAATCTGACACAGAGCTCATGTACACAACACTCAATGGAATCTACTAAAAGATGTTTCTGTGGAGGTTTTCTATGTGTTTAAGATGGATTTCTGCTCTAAGCATGAATTTGTATCAAACTATAGTATTTTTTCAAGCGTTGGTCTTTGTTGTAAAATGTTATATTCAGAAAAAGTGGAGCTAATGATAGAGGGATGTTGTTTTTGATACTAAATATTTATTGTACATTTAATGTGGTTTTCTAATGGTATAAAACATTTAGTATCACTTAAGGGAATCCGTCACTTTTGTGAAAAACTGCTCACAATATCAACCACCTGCACTGTACATCTCACCTGTTTGTCATGTAACTACCTCCTCATGTGCTGTTAACATTGGAATAATTTTATTCTATAGTAAAATGAGCTGACTGAGAAATACGTTGAATGATGTGTTTGTTCACATTTGAAATGGCGGCTAACAAATGTGTTAAAGCATTTCACTTCCCACACATTGTCAATTTTCCTGTAGCGACACTGCTGCAGTCTGTTAAATCCAGACATGTGCAGTTCAGATATATCTGTTCTAGAGGAGGTGGAACAACTCATGGGTACAAACTTTTTTGCTTTTACCAGTTTGAAGTATAAAAATCGAGTTTGATTCAGTTTTGCTCATGAGACATATTGACACTGGAAAAATAAGATCCCAGATGGAAGCAAATGAGCACTGTTGTTCACCAATGGAGAAAAAAAAATGACAGTGAATAAACTTCCCAGCACTGGCTGACTTACCAGAGGTACTCCAAGAACACAACAATTAGTCAGAAAAGAACTAGCCATCGTCTATACTCACAATCATTGGGCGAGAGGCCGGGTAGATCTTGGTCAGGTCGCTAGACCATCAAAGAGCAGCACAAGACAACCAATTAAACTAACTCATCTTTTTGGACTGTAAAAGGAAGCTGAAGAACCAGAGAGAATCCATTCATGCACAGGGAGAACAAGCTGGCTCAGCGCAGAAAGACCCCATGTTGGGATTTGAATTCAAGGCCTTCTTGCTACAAGGTTGCAGTTGAGATTTTAGAATGAACCTGAAATGCCCTATAACCTTTACAGGTGAATTAAATGTAATCTAACTGTTCAATATTTTTTGCACAACTAACTGTTCTCTAACAAGGATCTTAAAGACAAAATTCACAACAGGTGTTTGATCCATTACTTGACCAATACATTTCCTGCTTCAGTCAGAATCTTCATGATGTTTAGATTCTGACATCATGAGATCAAGACAAACTAAAAGACTTGACAATTTTTACATCAGGTATACCTGATGTATACCTGGCCTAAAGAGCAATTATAGTTGCTCTTTAGGCCATTATGTAACTGATGTAACCCCATCACTGCTACACATGGGATTAGTTTGGCCATTTAAAATAAAGCTTACTGAAAAATTCAAAATAAAAGCCTTGACAATTGATAGCATTAGCCTACTAAGTATTGTAGTACTAAATTTATTTATTAATAAATATTAACAATATTTAATAAGTACTTATTAATAAATAATAATATTTATTGATAAGTATTTATTAATAAATACTTATTTATCAAATATTACAAATAAGTCCCAAATATGTAAATAAATATTTATTACTAAATACTTATTTAATAAGTGCTAAATAAGTACTTACTGAATGGAGTAAGTCAATGACAGACAACATGCTAGTGATGCCCCATATGCTGCTGAAAGCATTCATGCTAATAGTCACATTTTGGCAAATTTTAGCTGATTCATTAATTGTAACATACTGAATGGTGCAAGTCCATGTTAGTTAACATTCTTTTCCAAGATTTACGCCTTTACTGAACCTACTTGCAGTGTTGAAGTTGAAATTCAAACAACAAAAAAAAAGAATTTATCGTGCTAGTGATGTGAGACTGCTACTATTTTGAACATTATATTGCAACTTGAATGGCTTTTAAAAGAGTTTTTGTTGTTGTTTTTTTACATAGTTTTTCCCCTGCTCTGCCTGATCCCAGAGAAAATCCAACAAGTAAACCCATGGAAGGCTGCTCTAAACATCAGTTCACAGTTGATTCAGATAACAGATCAGTCTGAAGGTATAGATCATGCTAATTTCAACAGCTGCTTCTTGTGGCCCTGTCTATATCCACATCCATTTTTTAAAACTGCTCTTAAAGTTTGAAAGTTCTGGTGAAGGACCAAATAGGTTTCAATAAAATAAGCCATAAGTTCTGGAAAACTGCCCTGTAAATTTTAGTAATATACCCTGAAAGTATTAGAAAGATGCCTAATAGTAGGCTCCAGGAAGGTAACCTATAAATGTTGGGAAAATAACCTGCAGGGATTGAGAAGGAAAAGCGCCCAGAAAATAACCTGTAAGTTCAATGAGGTGGGTTCTGGAAACATAAGGACAACACAATGCATTTCTTCCCTGCAAGAACACAAACATCAGAAATGGAGGATCACAGTTTTTCCAACCAGTTTGAGAAATGTTGAATAATGAAGAAATGGCCCAAATGCTGATTTCACTAGGAAGTCTGAAAATAAATTCAATGACACACAAAAAAAATAAAGACTTCAAATATCACCAGCCATTATCTTTTAATTGTCTGTTGAATCCTTCAAATGTACAACTCAGAACATTTACAACACACACTTAAGTTGACAATATTTTTATGTAGTTACAATGGATACATCTTCACCAGCATGTGTCCGAAGTAGATCACAAATCTGATAAATAACCATTCACATCTTTAAAAACAAGACGCAGGATGGGCCCAGACTGAGGAACACACCAGGTGACATCACAGTGTCGCACATGCTCAGATGGGCATGTTGGCAGGAACCCCCCACAGACACGAACAACCAATCAAATTTTGGGATGGGAACTGCTCTTCATAGCATCTATTATCTACAATATATCAAAAATGAGCTTCATCCATAGCGTAATAAATAATCGCTTGACACAGATTTCACTATGTATTGACAAATTTGGATTTGCAAGTATAAGCTATAATAAAACTTTATGTAAACATGATTTTAAATTGGTGGAAGGGATTGGCTGATATGTGCTGAGCGCATACTTTCAATATTCTACCAGTAAAATCTGTTGAGAAACTACGAGGAGACGTTTCTCAACAGACAGCATAATATGAAGTCTGAAGCTGTTGGATCAAAGCAAAGAGCTCCAGCTAAGACTTGTGCATCTCTGCTGATGGTTCAACAATATAATGCTTCAGTCGGGAACATTCCAGCCTAACATTCCAACATTCCTAAACCTAGCTGCATTTACACAGAATCTTCATCAGGGACAGGTTGGATACAGTCTGGGGCTCAACTTTCACTATCCAGCCATTGGATTAGTGGGATAATGGGACAGGAGTGGAATGGAAACACTAAAATCTCTAGGCTTAGAATAAAAAGTTTAGGACCCAAAGTGTCAGGAGAGAATGGAAGCAGTAGAAGAGGTCAAAATGAAAACGGTTACAGCTTGAACAGGACAAAAACATGCACAGGTCCTGCTCAGATTAAATTCCAGCTACATGAGACATGGCTGGGACATCATGGTAGGCTGCTTGAATCAAATAACCATCACAAGGAAATGTTCTTTTTTTTCCCTTTTGAAAATTCTTTGTACCTGGTTGGAGGTTTAGTGGTGTCATACCTGTGGTCTTAAAGAGCATTCTATCTTCTTCTGTTGCTTTAGGCTTGAGGCAGGACATACATGCAAACATCAGGGCAGTCTTAGTTTAGACTGATATATCACCTCAGGTCAAATACCAGTTCATCACTGGTGGGAAGTCTGTCCACATAAGGATATGGGTGTGGAAGGACACCTACCTCAGCATTCCAACTGAATCATTTTTATGGCTTTCAAACAGAAACAACATTAGCTCTGAAGTCTTGGAAGATTTCTTGACCTAAATACAACACATCTGGGTAAAATCTGTTTGTGTCTATGTCAGTTACAAATGACAGTAGCTCTTGAATATAAAATGTTTTACTGTTTGTTTCTAAGACTGAGGCTGAGGGGACAAAGGACGGAGAGAGGAAGATGTCTGGCTGGCAGTTAACGCGATGCGGTACCTTGGCACATGACGATGGGGCACAATGGGGGAGCAGTCACGAGGTGTTGGGTGGTCAGGCAGGCATTCAGGAGTGTTGGGGTGTTGGAGGGGTTGGGAAGGGACACAGTCATTTAGCTCTGGGCAGTTAGTCGCTGCTCTGTGAGCGAGGCCTGGTGCGACACAGTCTTGTTTTCATGAGATCTCAGTTTGGACACCACATCAATAAACGCCAGGCTCTGCACCTCCTTGTGAAGAGGCTCTGAAAACAGAAGAGGTTCAGAAAATAAGTCCAGTTCACAGACACTTACCCAGCACCAAAGACAGTGGTGGGCCACTAATGTGTTAATATCAGAGATAATTTTTCGCTAACTTTGAAAACATTTAGGACACTCAAAATTATTTTTTGGGGAATTCTAAAGTGCTGAACATACTTTATGCAAAACATAAAATGTCAGAAATTTATGTTGTCAGTTATGCTTGTCAGTTTTTTTTCAGTTAAGTTTCAGTTTGTTTCTTATGTTGTCGGGTTGCTGTATTTGCCAGTCTGTCAGTTTGTTTGTTCCCTGTTTCAGTTAGAGGTTACTGTTAAATAGTTTATTCGTTAAATTTGACTGCTGTCTGTTTATTTTTCAGATTTTTATTTATGTATAAGAGAAAGATTGTATGAATTTCATTTGAAATTCATATGTTCAATTTATATGTTCAATTCAAATTCATGTTACTTGTGCTATCAATCAAAAATCCACTATATGATCACCTGTTACAAAATGTGTTGTTGGATCCAATTGTAAGAGACAGTCTGTTTAGCACTCTACTGTGTACCCAGAACTGGTGGACCAGTAGGGAGGCTCACTGTGCTTTTTGTTGTTAACACTCATTACAGAAATTTGACCAACTTGTCTCCGCTGTATGTGGGGTATGTGGGGGTAGAGGTCACACTATTATCTTAGACAAGATCTTATAATCAGAGTGAGAAGGCATAAGGGTCTATAGTTGCCGCACTTTTCCTGTCCAGGTTTGGGAAGTAATGTCATTGTTGCAAGTTCTATAGACTCAGGAAGTGTTGTCTTTTGGAATGCCTCATGTTTGTAAGGGGGATTAATAATTTGTTTGAAAAGATTTTAAAGAATTCAATTGGAAAACCGTCTGGTCCCAGGGGTTTATTATTTTGTAAAGATTTAACAGCAAGGCGAACCTCCTCCTCACTTTACTTCACCATCCAGTATATTTTTGTCAGTTGTAGTAATCTTGGGTAAATGTAAATGATTCAAAAATTGTTTTATATCTGCACTGTCTTTGCGAAGCTCAGATTTATATAATAATTTTATTCTAGGTACAAAACACAGGAATGAAATGGCTTAATTACCTCCTCCTTGTGTAGATCAGTTCTCCAGAGTCTTGCTAATGACCTAATTATTCTATTCAGGTGTGGTGCAGCAGAGGCACATCTGGAAGTTGCAGGACAGTGGCCCTGGAGGACTGGCTGTTGACACCCTTGACATAGACATTTGTTACCATTACATTTGTGAGTGTGTGGCAGAATGGTGAAGTCAAGTTAGAACAGGGGTGGGCACTCCTGGTCCTCGAGGGCCGGTGTCCTGCAACTCTTGGATGTCTCCCTGGTCCAACACACCTGAATCCAATAGCTGAATCACCTCCTAAAGGCAGTCAAGTTCTCCAGAGTCCTGCTAATGACCTCATTATTTGAATCAGGTGTGTTGAAGTAGAGACACATCTTAAAGTTGCAGGAGAGCGGCCCTCGAGGGCCTGGAGTGCCCACCCCTGAGTTAGAATATTGTCCAACCGATAAGATGAAGGCAGATATCTTGACAAAACCTCTTGCAAGACAGAATTTTGAGAATTTTAGAAGAGAGATTGGACTTTTTCCAAAGTAAATCTATGGTAGAATGTCTTGTTTTGTAGTGTTCATTATAAAGTTGACATTGTTTAACTTTATATGTCAAGACGAAAAATAAACCATAAACGGAAAAGGGTGGAGTTAAAAGTATTTTAGCACATCTTGTGTCTTAATACCATTGTAAAAAAAATTAAGTGGGAGTGTTGAAATAAGCAATAATTTTGTTTAATGGTTAATGGAGAGGCCGTTATGCAGACCTTCTGTCTTCTGTGTACTGCAGTTGTTTTGTATAGTTTTGAGAAAGAAAATAAAATGAACGCACATTGAAACACTTGTTCTCTTCAGAGCAGCTGTGCAAAGTCCAAAAGGCCACATATCAATCCCCAAAAGTGCTGTTGAGCATAACTAATTCTGTGTTTTCTTCTATCTCTTTTAGATAGAAAAGAGATAAAGCTACAGGAAATGACATGTTAGGAAACACTCTCAAAGGTTAAAGAAAATGAGACACTAAGGAAGCCCTCTTCTGGGTGTAGCTTAGATAGAGGCTAAGAAACAAAATGACAAACTGTTTCTTGATGCCATTTTGTCCCGCTAGCTCCTGAAGTAGAATGAGAAATGGACCAGCTGTATTTTGGTATTAATAAATGAATTCATGAATTCAACTCACTGACTCTTCTTCAACCTCATACATCAAGAAGTTAGGATGGAGAAAGGATAATTCTCCACAATACCCAACAAATACACCCAAAATTATTGATATGCAAATTAATGCTTAAAGTTCAGTACTAAATAAAGTGCAAAAAGTGCTGTTAAGGTTGTATACAGTGACTTAAGTCGAAAATAGTTCCAGTAATTAAAATATCTTCATTACAGTTGCAGTTTATTTTTGCATGTTTGACTAAGACAGTCAACCTATTGTTTTTGTCAGTTTAAGTTTCTTGTTTATAATAATAATAGTAATAATATTATAAAATAGTACTTACTAAGTACTATTTTTCTGTATCGGATAAGAATCTCTATCGGCTGATACTGAACCTCATTTATTGTATTGTATTTATCGGTTCAAGCAGCTGATTGGTGGCATGACCATGGGTTTTAAAATCCAATAAATTTGACCTTGACAGTGACATATGATGATTCTGCCAAGTTCCCGTTTCGAATGATGTCCAGGGACATTTTTCCCAGCTCCTCACATGACGAGGACTCAGAAAGGGAAAACTCCACTGTACTCCACCGGAATTCAAGACTGCAAAGACAAGGAACATGCATGGAAAACATGCAAGAGCTAATTTTAATTCACCTAAAATACTACATTAAAAATGAAACTGAGCATAACTTACATGTGAGAGGGCCCCATGTTGCCTAAAGGATCAGACACTTTGAACTCCAGGCTGTCTGACAGAAACTCACCATGCGAATTGATAATATAGGCTACAGTTCTTTTGTTAAGCTCAATCTGAGGGAAACGCTGTGACACAAACAGACCTGTGGAGAACAGTGAAAGAGTGTTGTTATCTGAATGAAGCTGCAGGGCTGCATATCAACTGGTCATTTTTATACCCTGGTTCTTCAACCACTGTAGATTAATTCATTTTTCTGTACTTTTTAATGGCAATGATAAATATAGTATAGTAGACACCTGCTGATTAGCCAATTGTAAATTTTTCTATGTAACATTTGGGGTTCCATTTATAAAGTCACAGTCAAAAGTTAACAGCCATAATTCGGATTATTAAGCCAGTCATATTTTCGTCATGTTATCTGCAAGCTAATAAAACATTTATTTTAAAATACTTAGCTCCAATTTAAAACTTTAGCTCAAAGCTAAATATACTGCTCAAAAAAATAAAGGGAACACTCAACACAATATAACTCCAAGTACATCAAACTTCTGTGAAATCAAACTGTCCACTTAGGAAGCAACACTGATTGACAATCAACAATGATTTTGTTGTCAGACATTCAACTTTGTACAGGACAAAGTATTCAATGAGAATATTTCATTCATTCAGATCTAGGATGTGTTATTTGAGTGTTCCCTTTATTTTTTTGAGCAGTGTATTTTGTTACCAAACTAAATATTTAGCTCCAAAATTATTCAGTGAGCAAGCTAACTAAATATTTAGCAAGCTTGTAGTTTTACTAGTTCAGAGCTAGCCAAATACTTGAGAGCGCTAGACTGTGTGACAGAAACTCTTCATGTGAATTCATAATATTGGCTATAGTTCTTTTGTTAAGCTCAATCTGTCAGAAGAACTTTGACATATTTAGTTAACTGAATATTTGACAAATATTTAGCTAGCTCAGGACAACTAAGTCAGGACCACTATTTATTTGCCATAAGTCTGGTATAAAAAATATCTAAACTGAAAAGTACAAAATGGCAGAAAGGGGAAGGGACAAGCATCCAGATGCAGGGCAGGTAATGACACATAATTATTCTGACCTGTGGTAATGTTTTCAAGGTAGCCAAAATATGGTGGACGAACAATGCAGAATATCAGCTCCTCTTCTCTGCTACCACTATCCTGAGCCTTCAGCTCTTGAGAAGTCACAAAAATCACATATCTGCCATCAGGTAAAAGCTCTGGTTTCCAAAGTGGGAATAGCCTTATTACTTCTGGTGAAGATTTATCCAAAGGCTTGATCTAAAAATAGAACCAGAGGACTTTGAGGCAAGACTACTTTGTCCATTGGGAAGCTTTTAGAAATCTACATTCCTAACAAAGGACAAATATGTGATACCAAAATCCTATTAAGTCACAAACTGGGTCTATTATTCCCTACCTGAATGGTGAAAAACACAGGCTCTGTTTGCAGGTGTCCTTCGAGCAGAAAGCCTCGACTGGAGGAGTCGGATGCTGTGAAAGCAAATCGGTCAATCTGTGATGGTCCTCCATCATGTCTATATGTTACCTCCAGCTCCTTGATGTGTTTCTGTGTGAAGTTTGAGCCAGCAGTCAGTGTGACACCAGCTAGTACCAGCTTCCCGTACTGTGGAGGCTGTCGCAGAACGAAAGTCAGAGCCCTGGGTGGAGTGTCAGGGTCAGATAAGGAGAGGAATTCCGGAGCAAGTATCATGGCAGAACCTTGTGGGACCTGGAGACCTTTGTTGGATGTTAGCGATGGCAGAACACGATCCACAATTTCCACGCACAGCTCAAAGCTTCCATTTCGGCTAGTTTTACCGTTGCTTATAACAAACCTGTGAAAACATGCAGCAAACTGGGTGTTAGCTTACAGAATCTGGCCAAAGACAAACTTACCAAAGCAGTAAAGTTCTTTGACTGAAACCTATATGTGGGATTTGATTTAGGTTATGATGGACTGATGCACAGTTAGTTCAAAGTGAATATAGAATTCTTGATATTTGGACTGGAGTGTTGTCATAAAATTACAAGTAGTTAGTTAGTTAGCTAGCCCAGACTCATTACAAGAAAACTACAATCACCCTTCAGTTTGGCTTATTATCCAGGCCAGTATGTACTTTGCTTATTAATATAATCATTGGCATTGCCAATACCAATGTGTGCCAATGCCAATGTGCGTGCCAAATTATTAATAAGTGGTGGAGGCTTCCACATTGGTTCCAACTGAGAGCTAGTCATCAATCCCATGAGAATTCTTAATTAGCTGACTGTCATCTACAATGGCAACTGAAACCTCACAGGTTTGAGCTATTTTGTCATATTTGCATACTTAAAATCATCATATGCATTTTAAAATCATCCAAGGCAACAGTACTAGAGTACACGGGCGGAAATCCCGGCGGGTTGGGGCGTCTGGATCTTCCAAATCTTGTAAAAGTCTAGAGTTGCCCCCCAGACCCTCCACAAAAAAAGATCAAAAAAGAAAACTTTGTATTTAAACAATATCAATATGAAAGGTGAAAGAAACAAAGAATGAAGTAAATCTGCCATTAAGCAAAGAACAAAAATAAGAATTAATTTGTAGGTCTACCCCAGCCATTATTAGAACAATGGTTCAGTCCAAAATATATGAGTGGTACAGGCTCCATCAGAGCCGCTAAAGTGAGGAGCTAACTGCGGCTCTGCAGCACAAAAAAATCCCTTCAGTAAGGAAATACTTAAAGCAAAAGTCAAGTAACACTTTTGATTTACTTTCACTGCTCAATCAGAAGAAACACATTAATAGTAAAAATTAGGCCGCAGTTCATTATTTTATTACTTCGGCTGAATCATGATAAATCAAAACTACTGGTAATTGCTCTCTTGGGCATTATATGACTTTTTTTTAAACAAAACTACCGTTACACGTTACACATTGGAATAGTTTGGGCATTTAGAATGAAGCTTACTGAAAATTTCAAAATAAAAGCCATAAGATTCGTCTCTGGCTAGTGCAGCGCCATAGGCGGTGCAATATTAGCTTGCATTATCATTAACATTAGCGCAGACATTAGCATTTCACTGATTTGGCCCCCGGGCCTTGAGTTTGACACGGGTGCTCTAAGGTAAAAGGCTAATCTTAAATAAGCTTTTTGTTATTTTTCCTACTTGTTAGCAATTTTTAGTATAATGAATGGAGTAAGTCAATTACAGACAACATGCTAGTGATACCCCACATGCTACTGACAGTATTCATGCTAACATTAGCATTTTGGCTCATTTTAGCTTATACACTCATTTTAACATACTGAATGGTGCAAGTCCATGTTAGTGAACATTCTTGTGATTCTCCACATGATACTATGTAATATTTTTAGCCAACCCTAGCATTGATACTAATTTTTAGCATCAGAACGCTGGGTCCAAACCGACAGGCACACTTTGACAGGCCCCGGTTAAATTTCTTCTGGAATTTTCTAGTTAAAATTAGGTTTTATTTGTAGCCTTAAATTTTTTGTAAAGGTGTGGCAGAGATTATATCCATGCCACTGAGTCAGGCTCATACCTAAACATTTCAATTTTAGTTTCACTTTTATGGGTCTTAATAGTTTGTTTACGGAGAAAAACACATTTGTGCGTTACCATTAGTTAGTTTTTGTCTTGCAGCTTGACCATATTAAAAATCTTTTAAACCACATTTTACGTTACATTTCACTATAACTTTGCCGACCCCTCCAAAATTGTTCTTAAAAAGTTTCCCTACTTAATGTCCCCCCCCAAAACTGAAATGGTACTTCCTCCCTTAAGCAGTACTTGTTGGGTTTTGGGGGTTTTCTGTTCTCCTTTTTTTTCTTTTTTCCCGTGCTTTTCTTTGTTTGGGTCCTGCTGGTGGTTCACTGGTTGTCCACCAGATAGCGCCAGAGGCTGTCTACCTGGAGAGGCGTGCCCGTGGTTTTGCACAACTGTCGGTGATTATCTCATCATCTTCTGGAGGTAGAAAGACGCTGAATGCTAGTACTTCAACGCCTGAGTGTTTCAAAAGCATGGTACTCTGAGTCCCTTGGAGCCAGTCTTTGAATTTTTCTTTTCGAGTTTCTTCTGAATAATTCTTTGTTGTCCTCTGTGCTCTTCAGGTGTTCTCTCTTGTGTTGTTCTCTGGATCCTCCCTGAGAGACTCTCGCTGTGGCTTTAGGATTAAGCCTTCCTCGTGTCACCGTGGATGTTACCCACTGGTTGCCCGAGTCTCCTCTTCCTCTTCTCCTGTCGGATTTCAAGATTCTCTAGTTTTCTCTGGCTATCAGTCAGACCATTCCCTCCGCCATCGTTGAACGCAGAACTTACCTGTCCACCCTCCACCACAGCCTCCTGGACATTGGACCCAGGTTGCAGGCCCTCTCACCCTTCTGTAACCTGGATCTACAAGTATTTGTTCAGCCAAACAAAACCCGGAACCCGCAGTTGAAAGCCCCTCAGACTGAGATCATCTCTGGCAAAAGTAAGAATAGATTTTCTCCTCTCGCATTTCCCATTTGCCTTGAATTCACCATTTCTTCTCGCTGTTCCATAGTGAGCCACTGTCTGCAGAATCCCCCCATTGGACCTAAACCACGCCATTATCTTTATCTGGTCATTTTTATAATAAATATTCTTCAACTGATTCTCTGTCTCCTGTGATGTTCTGCATGTGGGCTAGAAACCTAAATCCCAACATGACAGAACACTCAGGCACACAGGCAATATGCCATCAGAAGAACACTGACAGAACAACACTCATTGCTTCAGGCACACAAATCCGCCCCACAAGAATTAACCACCCGCCAAGCTGAGACCAACCAGCGCTTAACTGAACTAATGAACTTTCTACAGAAATCTACTCCGCAGGCTTCACCTCCAGATCCAAGACCAGTTCCAGACTCTGTTCCGCCGGTCCGTTCCACTTATTCCAAGTTCAGACCCCCAACTCCAGAAAGATTCTCTGGGGACGTTTACAAGTGCAAAGGTTTCATTTTATAGTGCTCTCTAATTTTCAACCACTCTCCCCAGAACTTTCCTCACAACAGCGCAAAGATCGCTTATGTTTTGTCCCTGATGTCGAGTCGAGCCCTAGATTGGGCTCCCTCCAGTTTTGGGTGTACGTTCGATGAGTTTTTGAAAGAATTTAAACAAGTGTTTAGTCAAGATCCTGATAACACATTTAATTCCACAAATTATGGAAAATAAACAAGGTCAGCGAACGGTAGCTGATTTTGCCGTTGATTTTCAGAGCAAAGGCTGTGGCATCCAATTGGAATACTGCCGCATTAAATCAATCAATCAATCAATCAATCAAATTTTATTTGTATAGCACATTTCAGCTACAAGGCATTTCAAAGTGCTTTACATCATAAACACAAAATACAAAGTCATGCAACATAGAATAAAATATCAAGTTGTATGTCACGGAATTTAAGCGCCTGTTACCGCCTGTTACCGCCGGACTCCGCCTGTTACCGCCGGACTCCGCCTG
>VMRN01000155.1:81247-109313 GCA_010277015.1 Poeciliopsis turrubarensis | reverse complement strand
CCGCCGGACTCCGCCGGACTCCGCCGTCCGTTTAACCACGGGTATTCGTCGGGCCCCGTTGCCCACAACAGGGAAAAAATGCAGTAAATCAGTCGATCAAAGATGAACTAGCCACGTTAGATGAACCCGAGACATTAGAGCAGGTGTGTCAAACTCATTTTCGTTTTGGGCCAAATCAAGATTATGAAGGCTCTTAAAGGGCCGGTTGTGCCAGAACATGTTGATAAAACCTGTTCACAAACTGTTAATATGCCAATGAATTCTTCAAATTACATAATATTATTGAACATCTTTTCAGTCCCTTCAGGAACTAATAATAAATGAGACTTTTTATTTACTGGCTGTATAAATCATGGACTATAATCAAACATCAACTAAATTCTCAAGAAACTGGAGGGATTGATTGATATAAATTGGCAGTAAACAGATAAAACTACATTGATATGATTGATAATATAATATTTAATCACATTTAGTGTTTAGTCTACACTGTAGAGGGCCACATAAAGAGCTACGGCGGGCCGGATTTGGCCCCCAGGCCTTGAGTTTGACACATGTGCATTAGAGGATTTTATAAACATGACCATTCGCCTCAATAATAGAATCTGTTCCCGCACCAGGGAGAGAAGCCGTAGAGAGCCACCTACTAGAATATTTTCTATGTCAAATATTTCTCCCTCTGCTTCCTCGCCACCAAACCCACCAAATCCGCCAGGTCCAGAACCGATTCAGATAGGTCACACTCATCTTACACTAGCAGAGTGTCAGAAATGTATGACTTCCCGTCTCTGTCTATACCTCGGTTCCCCTGGTCATTTCATCGCACAGTTTCCGACTTGGTTAAACCCTCAGGTCCGCCAGTAGAGGCGAGGGAACTGGCGGACTCTCTACAAAGAGAAGAATCTCCTCACTTGTTACTTTTGGCTACTCTCATCAACCAAGATTTTTCAGTCCCGTTGTCCGCTCTCAGATTCTGGTTGTGAACAAAATCTCATTGACTCTGCTTTCGTTGATCAAATGTCCCGCTAGCACAGGGGTGTCAACATCCAGTCCTCGAGGGCCGGTGTCCTGCAAATTTTTGATGTGCCTCTTCTGCACCACACCTGAATAGAATAATTAGGTGATTAGCAAGGCTCTGGAGAACTGATCTAAACAAGGAGGAGGTAATTAAGCCATTTCATTCCTGTGTTTTGTACCTGTGGCACATCGAAAAACTGCAGGACAGTGGCCCTTGAGGACTGGAGTTTGACACCCCTGCGCTAGCAGTTCCCCTCCGTGTCTCCACCTTAGACGGCAAATCTCTTCCTCAAATCACCCATCAAACGAAACCATTGCTTTTTGTTATCTCCGGAAATCACCGCGAAGTCATTTCATTTTTTGTTTTTCCCACAGCCGGCTCCTCCATAATCCTTGGTTTTGAATGGTTGCAACAGCATAACCCACATATCAATTGGACAGACAGACACGTAGAATCTTGGTCCCCTTTTTGTCATTCATTTCATCTCCGCTCTGCAGTTCCCCCAGGTTCTTCCCTGGCAAAACCAGTCAAACTAACATGGGCCTATGTAAAAATAAATAAATAAAAATATGTCTTAAACTTCATAACTCTGTCACTCTTGGCAAAGATAGCTGTTTTAGAGTCTCTACCATTACAACTGGTAATGAGTCTTTTCCATCAATTTTCCTTGTGATACTTCCGTAAGTTTCCTTATCTGAATAACAAAATCTCCTCTCCAATGTGTTTCTTCTGTGCCCTGTCTACATTTATACCTACCTCAGCCAAAAATTATGTCACCTGGTGATGTCAAGCCTGAAGTCCATACTTTCAAGGCCGGCCAGTTCACCACTTCTGTTTGATTCTCCAAGCTTTGATCCATTTTTTTTTTTTTTTTTTTTTTTTTTTTTTTTGCTGACACACATGCTCAGACTCAACTTTACCTCTGTGCCTGTGAGATTGAGTATTCACTTCCCTTATGTACTGGAAATCCCACCACCATGAATAAAAGCAGTGAATTCAGACTTTTTCAAAGAAGCACAGACAAGATCACAGTTTCCCTCTTCCATTTTTTTTTTCTGTACTTCTGAGCTCTGACATAAGTACACTGCTTTTTTTTGTTTTTTGTTTAGATTTTTTGGCTCAGGCTGCCTTTATTTGAGAGAAGTCAGAAAGTAGATAATGAAAGAGCGGAAAGACAACTGGCAAAGGACATCAGGCCAGGACTGGAACTGGTGACGTCTGTGTCGATGACTAAGGCCTCCATACTTGGATTATGCTTCACCCCTTAAGCCCAAAAAGGATGTGTTTTACTTTGCACTGTGTCAGTCATTCCTGTCACATTTCTGGGGTCAAACAGTCGGAGATGCAGTCACAGCTCACTAGAGGTCTGCAAGGCCCCTTTAACTGAAGCAAAGAATGCTCTGTACATTCTTTGCTTTCAATCAAATCAGATGTCAAATCAGAGGATTTTAAATGAATTGCTCATAAAAATAACTTGCATTTCTCCAAAGTCACACACAGTCAACTACTGAGTAGGCTTCTTTGTTGAGAAATGTTGTGCCCTTACATATTCTGAGATCTCATAGTACATTTAAAAGCTGATGGGTATTCACACTCACTGAAAGTTTTCGATTGCTTTGCTGGCTTGGTTGTCATGGATGTAAGCAACTAGGTTTGCTGCAATGTCCATTTGGCTGAAGGTGGAGATGATCACTCCCGGATGTGTGATGTACTCTATGTGCCCATGAGCAGGTGGGTTGGTTATAACATATAGAAGCTCCTCTGGCTTGTCTGTACCATCTGTGGCTAGCAGAACATCAGTGGTGAGAACAACACGCTCACCATGGCTGACATTTACTGGTTTCACAAAGATGGCAATGTTTTCTGAAATCACAAGCATAAGAAATATTAGTGAGAATTAAAAGCAAGTCTGTGTACAAAATGTATTCCTATTAAGCATATCTACTGTGGTTCCTCGAAAACTCAACACAAGACATTCATTTCCTATGAGGTGACAATCACACTCTGCCAGTCAAGCAACTGCCAATATTCGTGCATGTGAAATTTTAAGCTAGTACACATTGGCATGCACATGTGGGTTAGCAACGGAAAACAAGAAAGTTGAAAATTGTTAAATCTTTGTTGCCGTCTTTGCCTTCTTTATTGTGTCTCATGCGTTCGATTTTACCCCAGGTGGAGGAAACGTTGCCAGTAGATGTTTCTATAAATCAGGTTGTGTATTTCTAAAGTGCATTAAAATTGTGTGTAATGGGATATTGAAACTCCATTTGTTGCTTACTTTAGAGTCAACCCACATCCCCGTGTGTCTATAATACAGTAAAATTGATGTGCAGGATCAGAGCATATAGAGTCAAAGACTCTAAATGCTACTATATGCTATATGCTACTGTGTGGTGTTGCCTGTTTTAGTGCGTAGGACATGGTAAGTATTGGCAAACCTATCCCCAGGACCAACTTCCCAACTGGCCCTGTCCTTTTCCATAGAGCACTGACTGGGGTTTTGAACTCCCCAGAGATCACTGCCAAAGAAAAGCCCCAGCTTTGACCACAATTAAGATACAAGAGTTTGAGGAAAACTCTGGCCAGCCACACATGGTGACCACCAACCTACATCCCAAAACCCAAGGATTCCTCAGATGAACCAGGAGTCCAGGAAAAAGCAGGCCCTGGTCAACATCCCTTTTAGGCATTTATTGCATTTACATAATTTTATTTTGTACCATACATGATGGACTACTGGTGTTTAATTGATTGCTTTTATTTTGATAAGAGAGCTTCTGCTGTTTATATTGTAGAATGGCAGCTTAACAACGGAAAAGGAACAGAAAACAAATTGCAGCAAGGTTGTAAAATGTACGCTGTCATTAGCAGCCCCCTTGATAGAGGCATAAGGTATGTTTATTTTGTAAATAAGAACATTTCTTTTATTGATTGGTTGGAATTGTAAATGTGTTTATAGTATACAAACATTAGGGCATAGTTTTGAATTAGAGTTGATATGTTTAGTAGTTATGTTTTGGTTGATACGTTACGGTTGTAGGAGTGTGTTTTTGTAGC
Organism: Poeciliopsis turrubarensis; assembly: GCA_010277015.1. Classification (NCBI taxonomy): domain Eukaryota; kingdom Metazoa; phylum Chordata; class Actinopteri; order Cyprinodontiformes; family Poeciliidae; genus Poeciliopsis; species Poeciliopsis turrubarensis. Next base: position 105,238 of record VMRN01000155.1, on the reverse strand, counting down.
TTCTACTGTCTTTTTGTGTGTGTGCTTGTGCATACAGCTCTTACGGTGAAACCCAGGGTTTACAGTACTACCAATAAACCTCAAAGGATTTTGGCTTTACTGATGACAACATCAGTAAAGCCAAAATCCATCATTTGAGGTGGGGTCTGCTACACTCACCCCACCACTTTCACCTAAGCACCAACAATATTTTTTACTGTGAAGTTCTATTAATTTGGTTAAATTCAGAAAATTTAAGCACAGGTAGTCCTATGCATTGTATAGCAGAATGCATTCTTTGTCATACTAAAAAGCTGCCTAAGAATACCAAATATATGTGTTTTTTTTTCTGCCAAAAACTGATTAAGGCCTGTTTCTTGCCAGTGAAATGCAATTTCACCTAAAGTGATTATAACATATAGATATGGTTAATAGATTTGTTGTACGTAAATAAATAAATGTGCTTCAATTCCCTTCTGTGTTTTTATTTAGGTGCCCTTATAGGAATTATATAGGAATCCTTATAGCATATCAGTGTCTCGGTGGGGCTGGTGGGACGGCACACATCCATCCCACCAGCCTTTAAATTTCTTTTAAAGGGAAATTTCCCTTTAAAAATAAGAAAAATTATTTTAAAAATTTCTCTTAACTGCATCAAACTCTACTGCGCATTCGGGACACTTTCAGGCTGTTGCCCATTCACACTGGTGAACACACGTAGGTTGGATATGTTTGGCAGTATGAACGGCCCCCGGAAAAAAAATCTGATTTCACAAAAAAATTAGAATTGGGTCACTTCAGGCTGCAGTGTGAAGTGTAAGTGTGAACACGAGAAGACGTTTTGAGTACAAGTGTTACAGAAGAAAGAAATGAAGTCCTGGTTTCAAAATAAAAAAAATAAATAATAATATCCATATTCTGTAAAAAAATGTAAGCAAAAGTGTTAAAAGTTTTCAACAAAAGACATGAAGTACTGTTTTCAGACTGAAAATGTGTGCGCTTGGATTATGGCAGAAAAATTCCTCCGTAGGAAAGCGGTTTATTGCAGCACAGAATCCTTCCAGTTTATTCATGACTGTGACCATTTGACAATAGTTAATACGACTCTGGTCTGCATAGCTCTTCTGCCTGTCCAGTTGAATAAACAAACTGGATACCATAAAATATATCCTAATTATCATCACATTTCCTTCGAGGATGACGTCTTAAACACTATTGTAGCTGCGATGCCCATGTATACTGGAAACCATAGGAATATCAATAGAAAAGAATTTCATCTCAACCCATGTCTAATCAAAAATGTAAGACTAAATTCCTTTACCTTTCTCCAGCTCTTTGACAAAAATCTGAAAGTGCTGTGGTGGTGATTGATTCTTTCCATCCATCAGGTGGAAAACAAAGAAGTCTTGTGTTTTACTAGCATGATGGCCAGTGTGTTTGTAACGTAGCAGGTTCATGTCCACCATGTCCTGAGAACATCTCCTCTCAGGTGTAAGTGTCACCCACTTATTGGCTTCCTAAAACAGACATAAGTAGTGAGAATAAAGGGCCCTTCAGTTAATCTCTTTCCAGAGGGCAGGACTTACCATTAGACAGTCTCCCAATAAATATACAATTCAAAAAGTATACAGTTTTTACATGTTTATTTAACAGGTAGATACAAAGGCAATCAGTGAATCATGAAGGGTTTTTTAAACTCCCAATGCAAATTTGTGATTTGTGTTGGAGATTTTTAGGTTATAAATGATTCTTAGGTTATTACACATTTCTTCTAATGGCAAAATAAATACACTTTTTGTTTTGTGTTTTTTTTTGGAAACACAAAAAAACACAATAGTTTTTTGACTATTGCTGACAGACTGCAGATTCCAAACTGACAGATGCTGGAGATTGTAGCAGTCACTGTTCGTCCTTCTCCAATACAAACCAACATATAAACAATGCTGGTGATTTCCCTCACCAGTATTTAGTCCTTCAGCTCTGGAGAGGATTGGTAAGGAGTCATTCATGTGATTCAGGTGTGTTTGAGAAGGGATGGGAATTTGGATCATATTGATTTATTCTTCTAAAACAGTAGATGCCAATACCACTTTTAGAACCTTTATTTCTGAACATCTGTGTTACATGTTACCAAACATTGGCAATACATGTTTGAAATGTTCCATCACTGCACTAACCTGAAGTTGAAGTATTCCTTGGGTTGGAACACGCTCAAAAATGTACATGATTTCTGTGCAGGGTGTATCTTTGTCCTTTGCAAACAATGTAATGCTGGATATAACTTTGGCTTCTCCTGGTTCCACCTCCAGTCCATTGTTCCTGCAGCCCACAGTGTCACTCTTCCTCTCAACAATCACATGGAAACTGACTTTAAACAAGAACTCTAGAAAATATGTTTATCCAACCTGATCACATGAGGCTCTTCGTCATTCACTGGCACCACTTCAACCATCACCGGTCTTTGGAGCTTATGCTTGCCATCAGTCAGCTGAATTATAAAACTGTCTTTCATTGTTTCACTGTCATCATGCAGATACACTAGATCCAAACCTGGCATAAGATTGGGACACAAAATTAATATGATAGAAAGAAAGAGAGAGAAAACAAGCCTTTTAGTTGATAACAGGAAGGCTACACTTAAAATAGTAAGCTGCTCTGTTAAAGTGTTTAACTCTGTCTGTCTGAAAATGCAGGATTTAGAAATTGGGACAGCTCTTTAAAAACTCAGAATTAAGTGCAACCATTCTCTGCAGAAGGCAGGGGGTAACTTGTGCTTTAGAAATAGTTATACATGACAGTTGCTATTATAATTTATATTTATAACATTATTATTATATATATATATTTTTTTATAAAATGTACCATTTCTAACATCTGTCCAAGTAAAGTCAACCACAGGAGACCATAGGTTGGGTTCCGGTCTCTTTGAGATTGGGTTTACAGTCCTGTGAAAGGTGACGCTGCCATGGCGAGGAGGTGTGATCACAGAGAAAAGCAAGGCATTCTTGGGGATGTCCAAGTCCGTTGCATGGAACACTGATGAATCCAGGTGCTTCATTTCTCCCTCTTGTACCTTAGGATACAACAAATCAAAGAATTTATTCTATCCACATTCTGTAAACCAACTCCAGTCCTCGAGGGCCAGTGTCCTGCAACTTCTGGATGTGCCTCTGCTGCACCACACCTGAATAGAATAATTATGTCATTAGCAAGACTCTGGAGATCTACCCAAGGAGGAGGTAATTAAGCCATTTCATTCCTGTGTTTTGTACCTGTGGCACATCTAAAAACTGCAATACAGCGGCTCTTGAGGACTGGAGTTTAACACCCCTGCTGTAAACAAACTACAATGGGATGAAGAAGGACATGTTTGGAGGTGAACTTACTGTGATATTGCATGCCATAAATTCTGGGATTTCATCATTTATTGGGTTAATTACAATATAGAAAGGGATGTTAGCAGAATCATGCTTGCCATCTGAGACACAAAGCATGAGCTGGTCAGCTGTGGGCTCCATCTTCTGGTGTCTGGACTGTACATAGTTTATATGACCCTCAGTGATGTCCTTGTAGAGAAAGGAAGCTGGAGAAAAGGAGGCAACACCAAACAAATGAAACAGCTTATTTTCCCAGTATTCCAATAAACAATTGGTGTTCCGATGCTTACCTATGCTTATGCCTCTGTTGCTTTTCTCAAAGCCGGGACTAGGAAGGATATTTTCTATGTAACCAAACCGGGGAGGAGAAATCAGCCTGACAACAAGTTTGTCTAGGACGGTGTCCATGTCAGAGGCCTTCAAATGACCAGCAGTTATAAGGGAAGTCCCACCTTCATCTACTATAAAAATGTCACCTACGACCACCAAAAAACACTTCATGTCATTCTACTGCAAGAATGAGTAATAAATATATTGCTTACAAATTTACTGTTTCATACAATAGCAAACACAAGCCCCCTAAAAACTCAAATCCCATGCAACAAAAACTGGGGCTTCAGGTATAAAAGAGTGAGAAATTTTCATACTAAAAATTGGCATGCGGACACATTTAGAAAAGTGCAGCGCACAAAAAACTTCAGATGTATAACACCGTACGTATGCAGATACTTGCGCGCCTTTCCTTGGCTGAGAAGGGAAATTATATATATATATTTATTTTTTTTGTTAAAGGTGCTTTTAGGGCACATAAGGTCACTTTACAAAAAATAGAAATAATAAATCATAAAGAAAAAATTCCAAATAGAAAAAGAAAAAAATTAAAGAGATCCAAGTGAAAATGCTTGTTTGAACAGCAGAGTGTTCAGCCAGGATTAAAAAAACAAACAGCATGCCAGAGACTCCTTTGCAGTGAGGGGGGAATGTACACACCTTTCCGCAGATATATACGGTATCTGCAGAAAGTTGTATAGGCTTCAGCCTATACAAGTGGGGAGTTTCCCCACTTAAAAATAACCAAACCTGTTCAGAGTTAATCTGTTAATCTGACACCATTTTCTTTTTCTTTATCCATCAGACAACATGCATTTCATGCACAAATGTGTTCCATCTTTGTGTAACTAAAACTGAAGAGATTTACTATTTACATTTAAGTGAGGTTTTCATATCCTTTTTATTTATTTTGTGTGCATAGTGTTATTATCTGAGAATTAATGTTCTTCACTTTCATCATTTACATTTAAAATCATGAAAAACCATAAGGTTCGATGCTTCTATATGCTGATGGAGTCAGGTTTCAGTGTTTTTAGGTGAATTTTGGGGCCTTCTAGATTGTTATTGCCCCCCAAAAACGTTTTCACGGCAGGTGAAAAGTGTGCATATATATTCAAGCAAACTTTCACGCCATGTTCATTTTTATACATGCTGGCTTGTGCAAATAATATGGCCCCACACATTTTTTCTGCGTCTGCACACTTTATACATGAGGCCCCTGGTTTTCAGCCCACCTATCGCCAGTGAAGGAGGCTGATTGTCAACAGGAAACACTGTGATGTGGAGGTCGTAGACGGGAAGGCTGTCCCGTGGCTGGTTGTTGCCTTTGTTTCTGGTGGGAGTTTCCCCACTGCAGCATAAACCTGATGTTTTTATTTCTCCATCAGAAATGACAAACGTGATGGTGTCATGTAGAGGAGATAGTCCAATCTCCAACCCTAAAAGAATCAGAAAAAACACTTTAAGACTGAACTCCAGATGTGCTGTATTTGTGGATTGTGCATTTGTAAATAATTATTTTGTGCATACATGAATCTTGTTCTGTGTATTTGTGAATATTGAGACTGTTTTAGCTCCATAGATTTGCGACACCAGATCCAATGAACCCCCCCTGAAGTTGGTGATTGTAATGAGATCAGATGCTGGCCATAAAAAAATCTCTGAAAATGTTTGTAATGTTTGAAATTTATATAATATTAAATAATGAGATTTATTCTTTCATATATCAGTATTTATGCAAATGTTTTGCCTGATTATTGACAAGTGATCTTACTTTTTATAGGTATATATTTAAGTAAAATGAACATTGTTCTATTATTCCATGAACTACTATAACATGTCTCTGAAATTCCGAGCAACAATTTAGCATTTATTTGCAAAATAGGAGAAATGGTAAAAATAAAAAGGATGCTGTGCTTCACACCTCAAATAATGTTAATAACAACATTAACATTATTAAGAGATTAGAAATCAATATTCAGTGGAATAGTCATGAGGTTTTCAATGGGGTTCAGTGCAGTGGTCTCTTATTTTTTTTCCAGAGCTTTTTATCTTGTAAGCCTGGTGAGTTCTCAGAGCTGTTTGTTTACCTGTGTGTCTGTAAGAGATGAGGCCTGCTGTAATGTCTGATTGGACAAAGCGATCTACAACAACAGCGTTTCGCAGAACCACCCCATGGTAAGGCTGCCGGGCAATCAGAAACCCAAGGCTGCTGTTGTCACTATCAGCATCAGTGGCAAAGATGTACTCTGAAGTGATGATTATTTCTTCTCCTTCTGGACACCTGAGAACTTGTTTCAAACCACTAACCATCACTGGAAGCTCATCATTTATGGGCGTTACCTACAGACAGCAATGTATCCAGATCAATAGGTAGGATTTACACACTTACTACAGCTTTTCTGAGATTGTGCAGGTACCTTTATAAGCAGAACAAAACTGACTGAATTAATTCCGTCTGTTGCAGTGAGAACTATGATGTCTTCTGTAGTTTCTGAGCCATCATGATTGTACCTGTAAGAGCAAATGACCAGAGTAATGGTTTAAATATCATATGTCAAAGGTTTTCTTGGATAATTTTTTTGGGAAAAAAAAAAACACGGTTATTAACACATAAAATAACCCTTTTATGTTTTTCACAACACATACAGGCATCTTCTTGTGTTATTTTTTTGTCACAGTTAAATGTTTCAAATCAAAGATAAACTGAGTAAATACGAAAAGCTGATTTTAAAATATTAATTTTTCTCATTTTCTTTTCATGATGTTCAAGGAGGAGGGAGGTTAGGATGGGAGGAGAGAGGTTTGCTCTTCTCATCCGACATAAAAAGTTCAGACACTACTGCGCTTTCTTCACCAGGCCAGAGGTTTGGAGGGAACAGGTCAAAGTGTAAGTGACCTGTATCCCCAGGAATTGACTGTTCCTGACCTGATCCACTGTGGCATCATTGATGAGGAGGGGTGTGTGAGTTGGCTGATTTTTCCTGAAATCAACAACAATTTCTTTAGTTTTATTGACATTCAGGATTAGATGGTTTGCATCACACCAGTCCACCAGATATTTCACCTCCTCTCTGTAGGCCAGTGTGTTGTTGTCCTTGATGACACCTATGACTATTGTATCATCTGCATACTTAATGATGTTGTTCATACTGAACATTGCTTAGCAGTCATCAGGGTGAAAATCAGTGGGTTCAGTATGCAGCCCTGGGGGGAACAAGTGCTGAGGGAGATGGCCCTTGTAGCATTTTTACCAACCCTCACAAACTGGAGTCTGTCTGTGATGAAGTCCAGCAGCCAGTTACACAGGGGGTGTTGAGCCCAAGGGGAGCTAGTATGCTCAGCAGGTGTTGGGGGATGATTGTGTTGAATGCTGAGCTGAAGTCCAGAAACAGCATTCACACATGAGTATTTTTGTGAATACTCATGTGCGAATGCAGATGATTCAGGCTCAGGTGCAGTGTGGTGGAAACAGCTTCCTCTGTGCAGCGGTTGGAGCGGCAGGCAAACAGGAGTGAATCTAAAGAGGAGGGAAGTTTTGAGATGATGTGATCCTTGACCAGCCTCTCAAAACACTTCATCATGATGGGAGTGAGTGCAACAGGCAGTAGTCATTCAGTGATGAAATTGTGGGTTTTTTGGGCTCTGGAATGATGATGGCAGTCTTGAAGCAGCACAGTTCAGCGAGGTGTTAATCAGTGAGGATGTAAACCAGCTGGTCAGCACAGTTCTTGAGAACCAGACCTGGTAAGTCATCAGGACCTGCTACTTTATCCATGTTGAGACTTCTCAAGGTCCTCTGAACATCAGCTGTCTCCAGTTTGAGTATCTGTTCACCTGGTTGAGGAGTGGATTTTCTCACAGGAGTGTTATTGAGGACTTCAAAACAACTAACGTAGTTGTTAAGTGCATTAAGATAGTATTACTGTCCTCACAAGACAAAGAAGCAGCCTTGTAGTCTGTGACTGGCCTGATGTCTTACCACATGCGCCTGGTGTTTGCTGATTCATTGACAAATTCCTGAATTTTCTGAGCAACTCTGAGGGCGCGGTTTAAGTCAGCTCTGGCTGACCTGAGCATCTCTCTGTCCCCACATTTAAAAACAGAGTTTTATGCCTCCAGCATCTTACACACCACCTTTGTCATCCAGGGTTTGAGATTTGCCCTTGTGGTGATGAGCTTGGTCTTGAGACGTCCTCCATACACTTCAGGATGTATGCAGACATTGATTTGGCATACTCCTCAACATTGGTGTGATTGTTTGCAGCTACAGCTTCCTTGAATACATTCCAATCTATGCATTCAAAACAGTCCTGTAATGCTGACATGGATCCTGCGGGCCAGACTGTCACCTGCTTCTCAAAGGGTTTTCCTCTGAAGATCAGGAGCTTATATATAGGAATTAACATACAGAAGGATGGTGCAGTGCTGCCTTGAATGCTGCCTTAATATTTGTGTAGACTCTATCTAGTGTATTTGAGCCTCTAGTTGCAAAGTTCATATGCTGATGGAAATGAGGGAGAACTGTCTTCATACTGGCCTGATTGAAGTCTCCAGCAACACTGAAAACACCCTCTGGATGTATATATTGCAAGTCACTGATGGAGCTGTAGAGCACACTCAGAGCCTCCTTAATGTTGGCACTAGGAGGGATATAAAACAGCAATGACGATGATGATGCTAAATTCCCGAGGCATAAAGAAAGGTCTGAATTTCATAGTCAAAAACTCGATGTCTGAAGAGCCATGAGATGAGACCACCTTGGCATTAATGCACTGCTGTTATTAGTCTAGATGCAAACACTGCCCCATCTGGTTTCACCACTGAGTGCTCTGCTCCTATCCAAATGGAATAGTATCATTCCCACAATGTTGACAATGTTATTGGGAATAGAGAAGTTTAGCCGTGTCTCCGTTAGAATTATGGCACAGCAGTTACTCATCTCACGATTTGATGTTACATTCCAGCTTTTAGTCCATTTTCTTCCCCAGAGACCGAACGTTAGCGAGCGAGATAGATGGGAATGGCGTTCTCCAAGGGTTACACCTTAGCTTCGCTGTTAGTCCCTCCTGGGTGCCAGGCTTGTGCTTCCTTTCACAGCGCCTCTGTCTCCTCCAGGTGTTGCGCTGGCTGGTGGTGGCATTCACTGCTTCATTGGTCACTGGGTCTGGCTGGTATAATAGTCCAAGGCTGTCCAGAGTTTCCAGAATTTCAGTGTCCACTGCCAGGATATGTGCAGTTTTAAGATAAACTGATGATCATATATTATGCCGGAGGTTAATAATGGCAGTGTAGTAGCCAGTATAAGTGTCTTTTCATGCCTAATAAATGTCATCATTCACAACATTTCTGTGAGCTGGTTGGCCCAGTTAAAATCCAACTGGAGAAATGTAGCTCAATGGGAGAAATCCTAGTACTGAAGGAGATGAGAATAGAGTGAAACTGTGTAGGAAGAGCAATGACCTGGCTACCTTGATGAGTACCTCTTAGACAATTTCAAATAAATTGAATGTTTCAATCAAGCAGGATGTCTGACCTAACTTTACGCCTTATCAGGTCCTGCAGAGTAAAGTTCTGTCCTGGTGTAAGTGGATGACCACCAAGGTAGAGAAGCCCCCGTTCTGGTTCCCTTTGAAGCTCCACATGCAAGGCTTCTGGTACAGAGTCAATGTCTGACAGCTGCAAGTGTTCTGGGCCCAAGAAATGTTCCCCTCCCTCATCCACAGTCAAAGGCTTGGAAACAACCTGAAACAGAAGTTATCCACATTTACTTCAGCCCACTTTTACACATAGGGCTGAGACAGGAATGAGACAGCTGTTGAGTTCACCTGTGGTGGTTGATTGTCTACTGGCAGTAGAGTAATATTAAAACACAGCCCAGTTACTGTTTTGCCCAGATGGTTTGTCAAAGATAGAATAAATTGTATATGCCGAGGATAAGGGCCAATGTCCATGATGGGAGGCATGTAAGCCACTTTCATGAAGTTCACAGCATGCTAGAAAGAGTAGAAGAGTATATGAGAAAAAAGCAGATGGCACATGCACTGATAAAATTACTAAGAAGATAATGATTTACTTGTGTGAAGAGTCTGAGAACTGGTGTGTTGGAGTCTTTAGTAAATTTGGGTACGCTGTCAACCAGGAATAACCTTCCTGCATCTGGACCACTATTAATTAAGAGAACAATCCCGTATGAATACTTCACACAAGATGCTTTCTGCAGATATATTTGTGTAGGTGAACAGATATTAACCTGTAATGATCAGTGTAGAATGGTGGAGTTGTTACTGTGTATGTAAGCTCACTGTCTGGTGACTCTAGGTCTACAAAGTGAAGCTGTTGCCGTGTTATATGGGCCACTTGTGTTTCTTTGATCACAAGATATCGAGTGGAACCAGGAACCTCCTTCAGTGGCTGGTCTGGAACTGATTCTATGTGCACCACTATCACCTAAAGGCAGACATCACCTTGTCAGCTACACAATATAAATTAATACAGTAACATTGTTCAAAAACAGCAACATTCTGGAAAAAAGTTACATTTTACAATTTTCTAGACCACTGATTGAGCCAAAGGCAGTCCAGTTTATTTGGCCTGGACTGTACTTCATGGTCATTAACAAATTAGCAATCCTATACTATTGATAATGTGTGCTATAACATTAACATTTAACCCTTAGTTCTGAATGTATGAATGCATGGCTGTCTTGTGTACTGTCCTGTGATGGACTGGTAATGTGTGCATGCTGTACCCCACCGCTTGCCCAATGACCTTACAAGGACAAATAGATATAGACAAAGGATGTATAAAATAGAATATGCGGTATTTATCCTTCAATGTGGAAAGTCTGTGAAAGTCATGCTTCTATAAACATGACAGACTGAGAACTTGCACAGTAATATTAAATGTATTCTCGGCTTATCTAGACACTAGATAACCACAGTACCAGTGTGTCAAATATGCCTTACTGTTACTCACTTGAGGTTCTGAAAAGTTAGGAGGATCGTGGAAATCAGACAGCACAACCTCAAATGAGTCATCAATCACCTCGTTCCCAAGGTGTCTGTAGTACATAACGGACTGTGAAAGATCCTTCTGGAGGAAGTGGCTGACAGGGTAGCCTGAATAAAAACCAAAGCAAACGTGACATTAACAAGATTGGAGATTATGAGAACAGAAAAGAAAATTGTCTGTTTTTCTGACCTGTCAGCCCTGGTCCTGGGATTTTTATGACCTCTCCTGCCTGTGGGAGACGAGTAATGTTAAAGAGGATATTTTCATCACTGGAGTCCATGTCTGAAGCCTTGAGGGTGGAACCTCTGAGCAGGGTCATCTGGCCCTCTGAGACCTCCACCAGCATGTTGGTTATGAGGAAAGGAGGGCTATCATCTTTGGGAAGAATCTTAATGGGGAATTTATGTCGGGTCTGATGGTGGCCATCAGTGATTCGGAAAATGATGAAGTCCTTTGTGGAGTCACTGTCATCATGGTGATAACAGACAACACCTGCTCTTATGTCATTAATGGTAAATATGAAGCCCTTTCCACCTGGAATTTACATCAAATAAACAGACAATAGTGAATACATTTCAAAAGTATTATTTTAGTTTTCCCTTTAATTTTGTGAGCAGGGTATATATGTATTTTATACTGCAGAATGTAATTGTGTCTTTGTTTTTGCTGTATTTGTACCTCTTACAGTTAGGTGTCCATGCTGGAGGCCATCCACAATAACAACACGAACAATATTCAGGTTGTCATTATCCACGATTTGCAACTGGTCCCACATTATAGGACGAGACTGACCCTCCAGCAGAGTAAGACCTGCTCCAGAGAATATGATTGTCAAACTTGGAATTTTCAAGTTGCATATTGTAAATATGCACTGAAGAAGGAATTTAAAATTTTTGGCACCATCCTCACTAATTCTGACCATAAGCCCCAAAGGTAGTGATAGCTGCTGTAATCATATTGGGACTTCTGATGATGCTTATCTCATTAAAACCACTGACAGTCACACAGTACTCTACATTCTAATAGATTTGTTTTGCTAATAGTTAAGCTGGTCACTGAGCACAACAATCAGTGAGTTATACGGGTTTTTCCAAGATGCAATTGGATTCTAGGAAACTGTGTCCAACTTCTGACGCAAATGAAACGTCTCATTAGGTCTGTATTAAGAAAATGACACATTTGCTGCTTATCAAATATTTAATCTGCATAAATAAGGAATACTATCTCCAAATTAAAACTTGCAACATAAATTTAGGGCCTGAAAACGTAAAACTGTTGAATAAATTTGAAGACAATCAACAGTATAACAGAACTATACTAAATAAAGACAGTAAGAGCATTTCCACATGCACTGTGTGAAGGGAACTCAAAGGATTGGGGCTGAACATCTGTGTCAGAATAAGAAGACCATTAATCAGTGAGGCTAATTTGAGGGAAAGAATACAATGTGCAATGAAGCATAAAGACTCATAATATGATGAGTCCAGAAACACATTTCAAAGCATCAATGACATTTAGCATTGCTGAAAATACAAAACACAGCTGTGGTGGATGGAGGGTAAATCAGCCACTGTGTTTGGTTTTAGTTACCAGTTGGAGCTGGCTTTCAAACCGCAGTCTGGAGAAGAATAGTTTCTGATGTTTATAGACTTGTTTCCATACTTTAAAATTAACATCCCTATTTTGACAGCTCTCTGCTTCTTGTTCAGCCAGGTAAAGTCACACGAACTCATCAGTTTTTACCTAAAGCACAGGATCAATTCTGTACAGACTATTCATCATTGAACATGGCGCAGAAGATGGGCTTTCCGACGCCTCTGACTCTGCAGGCACCAGATCGGACATGGCTCCAGGTTCTGGTGGGACCGTAGAGCCGCTGTTAGCAAGGCTAATGTTTTGAAAAGTGGAGAGGATGGTGGTTCTTTTCCATGTCCACAATGAGTAAAATGAAAAAACCCTGTTAGCTTGGACATTTTCTTTATCGCCTCTCTGTTGCGCTCTTCTTTCTCTTTTGTTCCTGCACTCCGCTGTCATACTTTCTGTTGTCTGCCATTTGAGAAATTACTCCCTGATGCTCTTCCCCTAAACGTAAGACACGTCAAATTTTGATCAATAATAATCAAGCATTCATGATGGACATTTACCAGAACAAATCAGACAGTTTTTCAACAAACCAGTCAAAATCTTCTTAGGATGTGATAAAACTAAGGCATTCTGACCTTATTCATTTATAAAATACAAAGCATCTATGGGGGGACCCCAAAAGGACCCTGAACTGGAGCCCCGGTAAGCTCATGCTAAAATCCGGGTTTGACTGGACCCACACTACAATCTAAACTGTTGAGACAGAAAACAAAATGATAATAATAGTTGCAGACTATTAGTAACAGGAATTTAAGGGTGAAACAAGAGAAAATAAGGTACAGCGATGCCACTATTAACTGCAACCTTACTCCCCTCCTACTGGAGTGGAAAAGGCCACAGTTCCATGCACTCTCCACCATACAAGAGTCAATGGGGACAGATGTGCAGGATTCACCACGGCCGGAATGCTCGGAACCAACAACAGGTTTGCAGCATCCGTTTAGCTTACCAGCTCTAACTCAACAAACCTATAGAAGTCCAAGGCCAAACATCCTTTATTTCATCAGAAGAGACCCCAGTGACAAACCCTAAAAGGTGCCTCAATTTCTTTCCTCATATCTCCTTCCTTCAACAGTCGCAGCCGCTTTGCTCTGAACAGAGCTTTTACTGCTGATCGCCTGGTCCTGGCAGAACAGTCTTGACAGACTCCAAAAGCAGTTCAAGCATTGGTCTGATCTGCCTCTCCATTCCTTTAAGAATGCACAGCATATGATCCTCATTGGTACATACACCCCCATCGAATCAATCTGGTTGGGTGCTCCAGACTGGGCTGGGCTCTTCAGGGACCAATAAGAACAACAGACAGAGGTCTTCAACACCCGCAGTGTTTCCCTCCCTAATAAGGAGCTGATGAAAAATGTCGAGAAACTCTGGCAGACTGATGTTCTTCCCTACCGAAATGAGAACACAGTAACCCGTTCCAAACTAGACCAAGAGGCTGTTGATCTGCTGGAGATGAAGACAACGCATTTGGATGGGATGGCCGGTTTTCAAAGCCTCCCCTGAATCAGTGATGCTCAACCTGTGGAACAATGAGAGGAAGCTAAGTAAGAACCCAGCGATGGCTGTTATGTAACAGGAGGAGATTTAGAAGATTATCCAAACTGGTACTGTGTCAAAACTTGATCCTGAAGAAAACACAGCTGATGGGGAGTCATGGTTCATCCCTCATTATATAGTGAGCCATAACAAGAACAGTCTTGTGTTCATCTGCTCTCACCAGCATCACGGTCTCAACCTCAGTGAGTTCTTACTACCTGAACCCTCCATTGATGGGGTTTAGCTACGGTTCCACGAACATGTCATTGCCATCAGCGGTGACATCAAAGGTATGTTTCTGTGTCAAACAATTTTATTGTGGAGTCAGACATATAAATATAAACATCAACATTAAAAATCTGTCCTCTTTTTGATGTGAACATAAAGACAATACAAAAACAAAACAAAAGTGACATAAATGAACAGGGACATGCTCAAATCCCACCCACCTCCCCTTTCCCCAGGACTTACATCTTATCACACCAAGAATCAGATCAAATTCTCTTCAAATAGCGTTATCAATATATAGTCGAAGGGGATGCCAAGTTCCATTGAATCGCTTTAAATTATTCTTTCCAGGTGAGAAAGCCTTACCAGTTCCTCCAGCCACAATTAGATGGAGCCTCTGATTTCTTTCAGAACATCAACATTAACTTTTTTCCTATGATAAAGGCATAAGATAAAAATTGTTGTTGGCATTTATCAAATTGAGAAAGCTGAACAGAGACTCCGAGTACAATCGGAAGTGGGTCCAGCCTCAATTCTGTATGGAACATATCTGATAAAGTTTTGAATATGCCAGACCAAAATGGGGTTAATGTTGTACACAAATAGTAAGAATGGAGAAGTGTGGCTCCTTCAATATGGCATTTGTCACACAGTGGGGATGTTAGGGAAAATTTTATGTAACTTCATCTTACAGTAATGAAGCCTGTGAATGATTTTAAATTGACAGAGCAGTTGGCAGAGCACTTGTGAATATTCTCTAGCGCAACCTTCCAGAGTTTGTCATTTATCTCTGTTCCTAATTCCTGCTCCCAGCCTATTCTAAGGCCCTGCATGGACAGCAAGGATCTGGACAATAACACACTGTAAATCTGGGAGATTAGATGTCCTTCCCCACCACACAGCTTAAAGAGTTTGTCAAATTCATTAGGTATTATATTCTCTAAAGTGCACATGTGTTTTTTGACATATGCCCTGATCTGTAGGTATTTAAAATGATTATGTTTATAGAGACCAAATTTGGTCTGAAATTGAGACAAAGAGACAAAATTACTACCCACCAAGAGGTCAACAGCTCTAATGCCTAAATCTTTCCATTGTGTATAACTTGACTCTAAAGTGGAAGGGACAAATGAGAGATACCTTGCCATTGGTAATAAGGTAGATATAGATTCAAAACCAAACTTGGATTTTATCTGTTTCCAAATATGTATAGTACTGTGGATGATGTGGTTAGTGTTGTATGCCAAGGTATCTATACTTGCTGGTGACAGAATAAGAGCACCAATTTCTTGAGGGCAGCAGTCTTCTTTTTCCATTGGATTGTGTAAAATTGTGATCTAGCCAAATTGTAATAATACAAAGTGCACAAGAGTAATAGTAAAATGAAAAATTTGGGAGGGGCAATCCACCCTTCAATTTTGCCTTTTAGCTTTGCTAATTGGCATTTAGAAATGGAATGATTAGAAATCAAGTTTCTTAAAAAATTTCTTAGGTAAGAAGATGGGAATATTTTGAAACAGATAAAGAGTCTGAGGGAGAAAAAACATTTTTATTGCATTGATTCTTCCCACCAGGGAAATGGGGAGAGATCTCCAAAACTGAATGTTATTTTTCAGCTTCACCACAAGTGGGGAGAAATTTGCTTCATAAAGTGAGTTAAAATCTTAGTAATCTCTATTCAACGGTAGGTGAACTTATTATTAGCAATTTTAAATGGCATACTTTCCAAGATCGAAGAGTCTTTGAGCTTAATTGGCATCAATTCACTCTTAGACCAGTTGATCCTATAACCCAAGAACCTGCCAAACTGAGAGATTGTATCTAGGAGTGTTGGTATAGTACACTAAAGGTTGGTTATAAACAATATGATATCATCTGCATATCAGGATTTATAGTCCCTTTTGTAATGTATCCCTGTACATTCGTTGACGCGAATTGATTGTGCAAGGGGTTCTATGGCGAAGGCAAAAAGTAAGGGTGACAGCGAGCAGCCCTGTCTGGTGCCTCTATGTAATTGAAATGCAGGAGATGGTGTCTTATTAGTGACAATTCTGGCACAAGGTTTATAATAAAGGATTTTTAACCATTTTTCAAAGTGTTCACCACGATCATATCTTCTCAGGGTTGCAAAAAGGTAGGGCCATGCTATTTGGACAAAAGCCTTTTCCACGTCGAGGGAAAGGACAGCCAAATCAGAAGATTCCTCCCTCTGAGAGTAGATCACATTATAAAGACGTCGTAAATGAAAAAAAAAAGAGTGTCTGTTTGGTATAAAACCCGTCTGATCGGGATGAATTAATTTATCCATTAATAAAGTCAACCTATTAGCTAGAATCTTGGCTAGTATCTTTTGATCATAGATTAGCAGTGATATTGGCTGTAATTACCTACGTCCTCAGGATCCTTATCCTTTTTTGGAATTAGTATTATAGTGGTTTCTCTTGTAGTAGGCGGTAGAATATTATTTGAGTTAGCTTGAGTGTAAATTTTTAACAAATAAGGTGATAGAAGGTCAATAAATTCTTTATCAAATTCCCCAGGATATCCCTCAGGACCGGCCAAATGAGGGACTAAAAAGTGGGCCGTTTTCCCACTTTTTAGTGAATTAATAGCAACCTGAATGTCTACGCATGTGAGATTTGCATTAAGAGAGCTTTTGTCTTCCTGTTTGGAAATTACAACTATCTAAAAGCATCAGTATAATTAAATAATCTTTTACAGCATTGGAGAAATAAAATGGTTCATAAAACTGTTTAAATCTATGACTAATGTCTTCCCTGTTGGATATGGTTGATTTATGGGTAAAAGGTGTACCTTTCTTGAATAATATTGCCACGCCTCTAGCACTCACTGCACAAGTAGAATGATAAGCTTGTCCCGTCCACCTGCATCTCAGTTTTATGTGCTCGCTCATTCTTATTAAGATGGGTTTCCTTAAGGAACATTACATCACTGGACAATGTCTTTAGGTGTGCGAATATCTTACCCCTCTTAACAGGATTATTCAAACCTTTAACATTCCATGTGACCAAGGTAACTTGTCTCCCATTCTTTGTCTGTGTTATATTAATTTGCATAACCCGGATTAGAATGGAAAAGATTCTAGAGGTCCTCATAAGTATGAAAGATATGAATATACATCATGTATAAGTCCCAGCCTCCCCCTTCAAACAAAATGCTTACGGTCTTGCCGATACTAAGAAGAACCTGCAAAGTAAGGTGTGACCCTTCTAAGGAAGTTAGAAAGAAAAAATAAACAGAAAAATTTAATTAAGAGTAACACTCACACAATAAAGGCACATTAACTAACAACTAAAAACAAACAACTTCCCTTACCATTGACTCCTAATTAGAAGTTGAAAAATGCTAATTAGAATTCAAGCACCAAACTAACGTCTGAGCAGCTGAAAAGAGATGGTCTGAAAATCATCCATCCATTCATCCATTATCTGATCACCCTTCTCCCTAACGGAGTTAGGAGGTGCTGGTTCCTCTCCAGCTGTGTTCCGGGCGAGAGGCGGGGGTCACCCTGGACAGGTCGCCAGTCTGTCGCAGGGCAACACAGAGACAAACAGGACAAACAACCATCCACACACACTCACACCGAGGGAGAATTTGAAAAGACCAATTAACCTAACAGTCATGTTTTTGGACCGTGGGAGGAAGCTGGAGAACCCGGAGAGAACCCACGCACACACAGGGAGAACATGCAAACATACAGAAAGAGCCCGGGCCGGGAATCGAACCCAGGACCTCCTTGCTGAAAAGAAACAGTGCTACCAACTGCGCCACTGTGCAGCCCTGTCTGAAAATCATGTCAGGTTAAATAAGCTGCCTATTTATAAACATCAGCCCACTTCAAATTGTTAACAAAACTTAAGGCAGCAAATTATGTAACCAAATTGAAGATTCTAAAGATTATATGAACTTAGCTGAATGAACATCACAGAACAGTCCACCACTGAGTTCTACCAGAATCCAGCCACGCCACATCTGCATCAGGTGTCCGCTGCGGGGTCGCCTGTGTCGCCTCCCCCCGTGCCAAAATGGAGCTCTGTGAACCTGTTGGCTTCTTTCGCATCTGTGAACATTGATTCTGTTCCTCTGAAAGTCACTCTGAGCTTTGCAGGATACAAAAGTCCATACCGAACTCCCAGCTTGTCCCGAAGAAGTGCTTTGACACCGTTAAATGCAGCTCTGCATTTTGCGATCTCAGGAGTGAAATCAGGAAAGATGTGGATCTTCTGCCAACGATAGGCGAGGTCCCTTTGAGTCATGGCCTTCCAGAGGATTATTGTAACGTTGCGGTAATAATAGAGTCTCACCACCAACGCCTGGGTGCCTTCATAGAGCTCTATGAGCATGGTTCACCAGCGGTAAGTCATCCAGAGTTAGCACGTCTTTCAGGAGCTGCGAGACAAATCTGTTCACTTCTGCGCCTTTCTCTGCCCCTTCTCTTAACATTGCAATCGGTATATTTTGTCGTCTGGATCTACCTTCAAGGTATTTTTCTATTAGCTGATTCGTTTCTGTGCGTAGACGTTTTATCTCCAACTATAGCGTGGTTATGGCGTCTGCTGACTGTGTGGCCACTCGTTCTAGTTCAGCAATCGATTGGTCGCTGGACATTTTCAGCACGTGAATGGCATTTTGTGTGTCTGACATTGATGCTAGTGTCTATTGTCTGACAAATTTTGAACTTGGTGACTTGTAGTTCTGGGCAGAGAGAGTTTATAGCCTCTAGGACGTTAGCATTAACCATCGAATAGCTACCTTCAGGTGAGTCCAGGTCGGCTGGGCCTGGTCCTTTCCTTTTCTTGTCTTTGTTGGAGGCCCTGCATCCTCAGACTTGCTTTCATCTTGTCCTGGTGCAGTTAAATGAAGTCTAGATTGTTCTCTCTCCTAACATATTGTAGAACTGTCCTAATGTCAAGTTAGTGCCAAAAATATTTCAAAATTTGCAGGAGTTCTAGGGAAAAGCAGCCTACTCTTCCACTGTTCGAACAAAGTTCGCCTCCTACCAAAAGATAGATCCCTCCTGAGGTTCCTTTGTCAGGACCAGGTGAAAGATCAACAACTGGACAACTAAGAATGATAGGTATTCCCCTTTGGCACTACTTGTAGTCCCTCCTGTGTCCCACCTATGCCCTCCAATGGCACATCACCAATCACAGTCAAGAAGGAGAAGATGTGCGGTTTTCTGTGGAGTGGTGTTTCTATGTTGACAATTGTTTACAAGTCCACCATCTGCAGAGGAGGCAAGAGTCTTAGTTTAGAAGCTTAGAGCATTGCTCCTTTCAGAAGGATTTGACCTTCATCAGTGGAGGTCATCAGTCACCTACCAAGTGAAGCTCTTTCCCCCACTACAGAGCTTTGTTTGGCACAGGATAAGTCTGACCCCTTTGAAAGCACACTTGGGTTAAGTTGGAACATTCACAGAGATCTCATAGGCCCCTCAACTATGGATCTTTGACCATGAGGTCAAAGTTGTTGCATCCCATTACGATCTCCTGGGTTGTTACATCCTGCCATACACAACATGTGCCAAAGTACTGGTTCATCACCTATGGGAGAAACATCAGGACTGGGGTGACGCGCTACCTCCGCCCGACCTACAGCAATTGTGCCAGCAATGGCAAGGTGAACTTCATCTACTCCCCCAAATTACCGTAGATAGACATTAAACTCTAGCAGTTGATGAGGCTTCGGTCACCAACAGGCAAGTACACATCTTCTGTGATGCCTCGGAACGAGTTTATGGGTCAGTTGCATACCTCAGGACCAAGGACAGCCATGGTCAAAGCCACCTATTCTTCCTCCTAGTCCACTCACGAGTAGCTCCCAGGCAACAACTGTCTAAACCCTGGTTGGAGCTCTCTGTGGCCCTAACAGGAGCCCCGCTAACTAATTTTTTAAATGTACCTGTTTCTTTTGCATCTTGTCATACACTGGAGTCTATTCCACCTGTTAATGCACACGAGTTGAGGTACTTTCTGGACAGGCCGCCAAAACATCCCAGAGTAAAACAATTGACACCTTTTGCAAACACTCACTACCATGTAGAGTTTTAGAGTTACCAACTGACTTCAATATGTCTTTGAACTATGGAGTCCCACTCCACTCTTGCACAAGGAAAAACATCCAATCACCCAACAATGCCATAGGGCAGATTTGGAACAGCAACATTTTTACAGGGATACAATGCTACCAAATGTAAAACGAAAAGATTCAAAAGAATTCTAGTAATCAGAACATTCTAACATACCCATACTCCAAGACACTCTTGGTGCATTTGTGTCTGCATTCCTTACAGATGTGTGGATAGTTACTGGTGAGCTATTCAAAAAGAAGAAATCATAAACTTCAATTTCCACCTGGAAGGAAAGAAGCAAGATTCTGATGACAAAACAGGAGGTTGTAATGCAAACAATTATGATAAGAATTAGTTCTACCTCATAATTCCTTCGTTGGGCATGTGAAGAATTTGGGGGTTGATATGCTATAAGCATGTCATTTAGATCAAGCCATGTAAAGGAGGAGACTGGACGAGTGTGATCAGATAGATGGGTGATAAAACCTTCCTCAGGGTGTTTAGTGATGTTAAAAACCAGAAGTTGTTTTGGAGTTTCCTCGTCTTCAGCATCCAGTGTTGCAATGGAGAGGGGAGTGAGAATAAACTGGTCGACCTCCAAGATAAATATGGACATGAAAGATGGTTTGGGAGGCTGGTTGGGCATTCCTCCAGCTATCCTGACTGGAATCCAGCCCTGCTCAGACTACAGAAACATCATGTTTAGACCTCTCACAACTTTTGAACTAAGAAAATTAATGTGAAGGATTCCCATATATTTAAAATGTTTATGAAAAACCCTAGAGTTGCTACAAATCCTATCCAACACTGTCAGGCTGGACTCCCAGATTACCTGATATATGCTGCCACTTCTGGTGTCCTTAAGGTCCAGCCTGATTGCAATATAATCGACATCTGGAGAGGGTGGATCTATGTGTTGGTACTTTATGCCCATCAGGAGGAAGTCATCACATGGAACTTTATTGACTGTCACTAGCTTCAGGCCCTTAAGGCAATCTTCAGAAGAACACATTGCTCTGGCTTTATCATCTGAATATAGAGACATAACAAAAAAGATACAGATAAAACAACCACTCTAAACTCACCGTCCTTGCTGGCCCCCCATCCTTATGTTGTCCATATGTTTATTTATGTCCAGAGGTTTTATCCAACCCCTCATCTTTCTCAAAGTCAGTCACCTTGGACGAGGCTCAACATTTAAAGTGGACATATCAGGCTTTAATCCTTCCTTTTCACATGTAAATCATGTAAGTCAATGATCATGTCACGTAATGGTTGATTTTGGTGGTGAGGATGGACACAGCTGGACCCAGGTTGTGGTGAATATGAGTGGGAACAAATACATAAGGGTACTGAAGGATCTGCCTCCCAATCTACTTTTACAGCAAGTCACCTCCTGGTGAACAATGACCCAAAGAAAAACTACAATCAAATGGGTTGGATCAAAGCATGATCCTGTCAAATACCAAAAGTGAACAGGATCTTTAATTAAACTTAAGGGGACATGTTATAGAAAATCCAAAGCATTGCAGTTCTACTTTATATAGAATATATGATGTGTGAGGATACAGTTTCCTGTGTTGTGCTTTGGTTTAATTAGTCCTGTGTCTTGACCCCAGCTGTGTCTCATGTTCCCAGGCTGCTCTCCTGCGGAACCCATTTTTAGCTTTCATTTTTAGTTGGTGAGTCAAACATATTGTATACTTTCTAAGACTAGGCTTAAAACGTTCCTTTTTCATAAAGCTTATAGTTAAACTGCCTTAGATTATCCAGAGTTATCCCTGTAGATATACTGGCACAGGCCCAGGCTGGAAGAGGACAAAAATACCACTTTTTCTCACTCTTGTTTTTCTCCGCTCCATTTATGAATTAGCCGGCAGTAATTTTAAGTTATCTCTCGGTTTTCCCCTTCATAGAAGCTACATCTGACCTGGTGCTCTGTTTAGCTGTGAAAACTTCCTAAAAGGGAGTATTGGCTGGGCTACTTCTGTCTCTATCTGGACATGATATAATTTTGACTCTCATCTAGACAAAGGAACTAAAAGAGCTACTACTGCTACTATGTTTATCACCCTGCAGAATCTGTAATTGTTTCAGAACTTCTGTATTTGTAAGTCTGTATTTCAATGCCAGATGAAGTCCCTTACAAAGCTACTGGACTCCCAGATTACCTGATATATGTAACTTTGTTTACTTTCTGTATAACAAAGCAAGTTCTCTGGAGTTCTGCTTCTTCAGTATCTCTGTCTGCTGGACATGTTTGCTTCAGTCTTCCCTCTTTTGTGCCAGAGTGAATAATAGCAAAAACTTTTAAACCTATTAAACTAATTGAAACATCTAATGACTTTCTATGACACATAAGCACATATTACAATTAGTAGCCCCCTCTACTGACAACTGAACATCCTCTATACCCAAGCACAGAAATCTTTAATTTAGTTGAAGTTCTTCTTTCTTTTTGCTATTTCATTTTAAGCTTTTTTAGATGTTAAAATTTTAGTATTCAGTCTTGTAAACAATCAGAGTATGAGCGAGTCATTAGTTTTGTGGCTGTGAAGCACTAAACTAAGAAAGCAAAAGTTTGGAACCACATATTTAACCACATATTTTTAAACACTTTGCATTCCTGAGACAAATTGTTACTTTGTGGAGGCTTTTCTCAAAGTTGTGGAATGGCTTTCAAGATTCACCTAGTTGCTGACGTAGGTAGATGAAACTTTCTGGCTCGTCTCCTCTCTTGGTGGCTCTCTCTGGGTCTCCAGTGACGAGTTTGCCGTGGGCAGGAAGGTGGGCTTCCTGGGGACTGAGGTGGATGTTGCATTCCAGACTAGGTTTTCTTTCATAGTGGAAAGAGACCACATTGCCGTCAATAGCATTGGATAGGCCATACAATTCAGAGACCTGAAGGAATTTGGGACCCATGTTAATGATGTTGCATTCAGGCGCTATGATGTCCACAAGAAGGGTAAACAACTCCATGTATGTGTTTGTCTCAGTGAAGCTGGTCAGGAATAAGAAAGCATAAAAAGAAACAGCAGAATATTCAAAAAACACATTTCCATGTAAACCTTACAAACATTTCTGAATCTGTTTGGAGAAGTTTGTGTTCCCCTAAACATTATGGACACATTTTATGTTCATTCCTTTATGCTGAATCTGTTACCTGTAGAGGCGAAGCTTGACGGTATCTTCCTTTAACAAGGGACAGCCATTATGGACATATTTCACTTCATCAGACAAATAATGGCAGTCAAATACCTATAGTAAACAAATAAACTTTATATGAAATGCATATCTAGCTCAAATGTAAGAAACTTTGAGACTGGTTGATTATTTCTCGTGTGACAATGCTTCTTGGCATAACTCATACTGTTGAAGGGTCGAATGGTGTATCTTTAAAGGGTCTCACATTTTTAAACAAAATACATTACTGGGCCGAGCAGCAGAGATGTGAGTTCCACCTATGAAACGTTTGTCTCTCTGCCCGTTGTTTTCCTGTGTGCAGGTAAAATTTTATATTTCTCAGAGATGAGCAATTATATATATATATATATATATACACTGCTCAAAAAAAATAAAGGGAACACTCAAATAACACATCCTAGATATGAATGAATGAAATATTCTCATTGAATACTTTGTCCTGTACAAAGTTGAATGTGCTGACAACAAAATCATTGTTGATTGTCAATCAGTGTTGCTTCCTAAGTGGACAGTTTGATTTCACAGAAGTTTGATGTACTTGGAGTTATATTGTGTTGTTTGAGTGTTCCCTTTATTTTTTTGAGC
>VMRN01000155.1:25844-51247 GCA_010277015.1 Poeciliopsis turrubarensis | reverse complement strand
GACAAGCAGTGCTCAATTTGGACGTTTAGGGGTATAGTTTCTTAGGGGTGTACTCACTTTTATTGCCGGTGGTTCAGAAAATTGCTGTATATAGAGTTATTTTGAGGTAAGAATAAATTTACACTGTTATATAAGCTACACACAGACTGCATTTCATCGTGTCAAAGTGTGATTTTGTCAGTGTTGTCCCATGAAAAGATGTACTTGAAAATCTGCATAAATGTGAGGGATGTACTCACTTTTGTGATGCACTGCATATCACTACATTACCAGTTTGAATTCTCAAACATGTTTTTACTGTTTCTATAGGAGTGGCAAAGCAAAGTTGGCAAACTGAGATAGTTGAAGACCACATTGAGGAGGCCGATGAAAAGTTTCAGGTGTTGCTAGTTTCTCCTGAAGCCACAGTAATTGGTAGAATCAGCAAAGCTGAACTCACAATCAGAGACTCAGAAAATGGTAAGAGATGTTGTGCATTTTACTAACTAACATTTTGTCTTGTAAAAAAATCTGACTTACCTTGTAAATCCTAATCGACAGGACAGTGCTGGCTAAATCAGGATCAACAAGCTCCTCTTCTAGGAGGAAAAGCGATTCGATCAGATACATATCCCCAGCATGGATCCATTCGTCTGGAGAAACTTCCTCTCGCTACACAATCCGCCACACGAGGCAGAGGAGACAGCATCTCATCACCACAAGAACATTTCCCTAAGAAGATACTCAGAGTTGTGAGCAATCGCAAATCTGTAAGCCTTTCAGTCACCTTTTGAGTTTATCACATCGTCAACCCTACATGACCAGTTCCTGAGAACAGGTTTATCTGCAAACAGATTTGTGTTTTTTTTTTTTTTTAGATTGCCCCTTCATCGGTGTTCCACAATGAGACAGATGTGGTTTACACAGTAAGTAGCTGCAGCAGCTGATTCCAGTGTTATATCACTGAAGGCTAAAGACAGATCTCATATCATTGTTTATTGTATTTCAGTATCATGGAATTATGCAAATGCAAGTCGATGATGAAACATCCCCCTCTAGAAAGAGCAGGAAGGCAAACATTCGGATGGTTAGCCGGGAACCACAGGACCAAGTACCTGGACTTCTTACTGAAGCAAAGTCCAACACTCCCAAAGATGAACTGAAAGCACAAATAAAAGGGCAAGCAGGAGGGAATGTGAGTTGGTTTCATGTGTTTTATTGTGAGTTAAAAGAATCCTTTCTTTTTTTTTTCTATCATGTTGATCCAGTTAGCATTGTATTTCTCAGCCTTTTTTACACCATGTTCCAAATTATTATGCGAGTGATATTTTCTCAGATTTTCTTAAATGGTAAGTGCAAATGATGGTCAGTATAATTTTCAAGTCATGAACTATTATAGTATAAATCAGATTTTACTGAACAAAGCTCCCCATGAAAACAGTATTTTTTTCAAATATAAAAAACTCAACATGCACTGTTCCAAATTATTATTCAGAGTTCAGTCCAGGTTGGTCACACTTCCAAATAGTGAATTAACAATAACAGCCGCATTGTTTGGATCAGCATTTGGAGGATGGTCGCTTATAGCGCAGGCAATTTCCAGTAATCTTCAAAGCATCTTGGTGTTGTATCACACAAGACATGGGCAAATGTTGGCAATTGGATAAAATTTGAAACCTCAATAGAATTTATCCTCCAGAAAGCAGTCCTGGAAGCCTGGACTCTGGATTGTTAGTACATAGTCAGTACATTTGTCAGTATTGAGCCCAATACCCGAGAGCCCAAACCCCTTGGACAAAACAAAATGTATTAGTAGACAGTGTTTACCTGGGACAACCAAATGCTTTTTTAATGGCTGCGCTGAACTGGTGACCGGTCCAGGGTGACCTCACCTCTCGCCCATTGACCGTTTGAGGAAGGCACTTGCACCCCTAGGAACCCCACTGGGGAAAAGCATGTAAGACGATTGATGGATAGGTGGATGGATGGCTTTTTGATGATACTATAATTACACTGTTTCTCAGAGCTTGCTTTGGGACTTTTCCCGATAATATTAGTAGGGTTCTATCTATATATTTGTGACTGTGAACTTTGAAAATGAATTACAGTTCTTTGTTGTTTAATCACACCAACCCCAAAAATGGAAGAGTTCAAAGGCATCATTAAAAGACCTATACACTTTCATGCCAATCAGGAATGAATGTAAACCTCTGATCAGAATTGAAAATTTTTCAGTAGAATACTCATATAAATCAGTCTGACTTTTATCATACAATAACGATTTTTGTTATCTTGTGACCCATTTGGAGGAAACTGTTGCCAAGGTCCATAGTCTTATTTCAATCATGGTATCCAACGGAACAAAACAGGCATAGAAGAACAAGTTTGGATAGGCTGAAAACTTAACAATGGATGTTTCAATCTCCACATTCCTACCCATCCTTGGTGCTCAGATTTGTCCTCAGGGCTGGACTTTTCAAGGAGGACGTTGTTACATCATCAGCACTAAGCTCAAGCTCACATGGAGTGCAGCTAACAGGGCCTGCAGAGAAAGGTATCATTAAACATTCTGTTATCACAGGGTTGATGGGTTTCATTGTGTGGTGGTGTGGAATCCATGAAAAATACAAACTCATTCATTATTGTTCGTAATGTGTCATTTGTAACTTTAAAATCGTTGATATTGTTTACTTGTTTTTGAAATCAGGTTCATGGGAAGTCTTGCAAGTGTTCTGTCTAAAACTGACATGGACTGGTTGTGGGACTTCAGTGGAAGAAAGCCTTTCTGGATAGGTCAGTACTCTGCAGTGAATGTGGTTGAGATGATATTTACGTAATCAACATCTTGTAATAATAGTATTACAAGATGATGTAGTATTATTATTACATCATCTTGATGTAATAATAGTATATTAACTGTTAGAATATACCTGAACAAGAATGTTGCATTTTAAATACTGCATTGCAAACACATTCATAAGGTTCAGATTGTTCATAAGACATGATTTTAAAATTTTGTACACTTAATAATATGAAAAGTGAGGTGTACATATGTATGTACATCTCCACTCTGATAGCTCTAAAAAAATCCATCTACAAACCTACCAAGAGAAGTTATCACAGGATTTAGGTGTTTTTAGGCCCATCAAGTAGGAAATTCTGTTGACACAAAATATTAAACTAAAGTGGAAAAAAGATTAATATTGTGTGTCATTTAGGTGTAAAGGGAATAAAAAACTGCCTACACTCCTTGAAACCTTGAAATCTCTCTTGTGGTTCCATTCAGGGATCATGTCACCTTTTTACTCCCTTTGGCTTAAATTTTTGGAAAGCATGGCATCAAAGTTCTCCACACGTTACACACATGTTTACATAGCAGTAAACTGTGATGCCAGTAAACTTGTTGCAATCGCATGACAAATTGAAATGAGCGTGATCATTTCCATTCTGATGATTAATAGTTGTGGTGGACAATTTTGTATACAGAGGAATGATCCATTTTATGTATAGTTTTGTTTATAAGTGGGTTTTTTTTCAATAAATAAAACAACTTTTATTTATTGTTTTTGTTTTATTTTACTTTTGATATTTAAAACACACAGGTGAGACCACAGCACTCCCACATTGTTCTTTCCACTGGCTGCCTTCGCACTTTGGAATTGATTTTAAGATGATGAGATCTTTGAACAGGCCGGCATCCTGTTATCACTGAAGTGATTTTCAGATTCATCTTGATGTAATAAATCAGCAGTCAGTGGAGCCTGTTCAGTGACAGACTGCTGCTTCCCAAGTGTCGGACCAATAGATTCAAGAACTCCTTTGTCCCCCATGCCTTCAGACTGTACAACTCCTCATTGGGGAGTAGTAATCCCTTGTATTTTTCTGCAAATGTGAACTACATACTTATCTGGCCAAACCACATAGTGCAATACCATATCACTGGTCGATTTATCCGTCAAATTCTTATATTTCCTTTTGTGCTGTATTTATATTTTTATTCCTTGCTTATTTCTTGCTTAATTTAGGGTAGCACTGACTACTCACACTTAGTGTGTACCTTTGTATTTAATCTGTGTTTTTAGTATTCTGTGTTTTTAGTTTACTGTGTGCTAATATTTTCTGTAAGCTACTGGTAACTTCAATTTCCTGAGGGAGTCTTCCCAAGGGATCAATAAAGTACAAGTCTAAGTCTAATAATAATAACATAAACTTGAACATTTCTGAAGAAATTTAAACGGCGCCTCCCAAAGTGTGCCCGTCAATTGGAACCCTGGTTTAACCCAACCGCTGTTACAAATGGGTTTAGTGTGGTCCTATAAAATAAAGTTTATTGAGAATTTCAAAATAAAAGCCTCACTGTACCTCTCAGGTTAATGTACCGCCTTAGGCAGTACACTAATATTAGCCTTTGGCATAAAATAAGTATTTTAGCGATTTCTTTTTCCCAGACACTGCCTTAGCATTTACATTTTCTCTAAAATAAGCCTTGTACATATTTTTTATACATTCGCTATGTTTAGCATACTGAATGGAGGGAGTCATTCAGTATGCTGAATGATTCAAGATTGTTGGTTCATCACTAGCATGCTAGTGATGAACCACATGCTACTGGCAGCATTTAGGCTAACACCAGCATTTTGGCTCTTTTTAGCTTATACACTAATTTTGACATACTGAATGCAGTAAGCCCATGTTTGTTAACATGCTTGTGATTCTCCACATACTATTTAGTAATTGTTACCTAATTGTAGCAAATTTTTTGCATGAGAACAGGTGTGCCCGTCGGTTCTAACCGACGGGCACACCTTGGCAGGCCCCGTTTAAATTTCTTCAGAAATTTTCTACTTTCAGTTACACACAAAATTTCAGCAGTTGGAAATTTCACTTGTATTTTGCGTTTTACATCGCCATGCCAACTCTGATTCTCAATAAAAATAATATCACCTGGGGCATGCTGTGGTGGCGCAGGGGGTCAGCACGCCCCACGTTTGGAGGCCTCAGTCCTCGATGCGGACGTCGCGGGTTCGACTCCCGGTCCTGGCGACTTTTGCCGCATGTCTTCCCTCCTGCCTGCCTGCCTGCCTACTGTCAAAAATACGAGCCACTAGTGCCACAAAAACTCTCCGGAGAAAAAAATGATAAAAAATAATAATATCACCTATCTCGAGATAAGCTGCATGTTTTGATTCCTTTTATGTTGGTGGACATGCAGTGGTTTGAGCTGCATTAAGGGAGACAGAAGAAGAACAAATATATAAAGAGACATTCTATTGACGGTGGAACTATGTATATTGGAAGGCACCTGGTGATGGAAATGTTGATACTTTTTACCATTTATTTACTGTTTTATATGCTGTGTTTTGGTACTTCAGCAAAATGTGTTTGTCCGTTAAAGAAGTTTTCAGATAATGTGCAGGCGTTTCCTGAGCTGTGAGAAGATAGGTTTCATGGACAGGGATTTTGCATCCTATTCAAAATCCCTGTCCATGCATCTGTCTTAAGAGATTGTCATATATGGAATGCATCGCCTGTATTTGCCAATGCTGTTGAATTATCACAATGATGACATGCCTACTGTAGACTCTGAAGAGGATAAAAAAAAACACAAATGTTTTTAATACAAAGTACTTTAACATTTACTGTTAAAAAGTTTGTTACATTTTCAACTTCATCACCCCCAAAATGTCTTTTAGCCATCACATTTGTCATACCATTCTGTATGACAAATGGTATTCAGGTTAACTCTTTGGAGTTAACCTGAATAACATACGTCTCTCTCCTGTTGCAAAAGACAAGCCTTTGTGTCCTTTTGATCTTTTCAGAGTTTATTTTAAGAATAAACCTAAAACATGGGAGGCCCCATTTAATGGATTTTTCTTTTGTCTGGTAAAAAAAACTATGAGCCATTTCTCCCTGTAGTGCCATGCATTTAGTTTGGCCCTATTTACCCAGACCTAGGTTTTTAGGCAGGCCATTGCTTTTTGGTCCACATTATAGAGTTTGATTCCGCATTCACGCCTATATAAACAAACAGCTGCCTTCAAGGAAATTACAGTATCAAAGAGCCACAAACCTCCAGCTCCAGAGCTGCAGGTTTGTCACCCTTGTTCTAGACAAATGAATTAGTTTGCTTAAAGCGGACTAAACAGGGTTGGTGTGAATGAACCCTTTAAATATGTTTAAAAAGCCATATTCATTTTCAGTGTGACTGAACTGATGCTTTTTGTGTGTCGTGTTTTTTGTTGTGTTATAATAAGCTGCACAGCACTTTGACCAATTGTTATTTTTAAATAAAAAGGTCTATTCTATCATTTAAGGTCTGAACAGCAGGGAGGGTGAAGGATGGTGGGAGTGGGCAGGCAGAGAGCCTGTCAGCTATACTAACTGGAGGAAGACCCCCCCTCGCTCCAAAATGACGAGAAACAGGAAATGTGTGCTAGTGTGGAGAAACGCCAAGTGGCAAATTAGAGACTGCAAGAGGAGCAGAGCTCATCGCTTCGTGTGCTCAGTTAAACTTTGAGGACAACTTGGAGCAGCGAAATAAGCTGCTGCTAATGCTCAGAACATAACCTGTCACCGAGGACCACTGGGGTCTTTTTTATGGCCTACTTTACTGATTTCATGATTTATTGTAGCTCTAAAGCAACTTTAGAACACTGTGCTTTATTTAAGTGCTCAAATATTTAATGACTTTTGATTTTCTGATGGTGTGAAAACAGTTGGATGTCCCAGTTTTTCCATGCAACAGAACATTTAATCTCTGTGAACATGTTTTTCATATTTTACCTTTAATGTGTATGTATTCTTGATTTCATCCGAGTTTAATTATGTTTCCACATTTATGAACTGTAATTTAATGGTGAAATTCTTTGCTTTTGTTTAATTAAAATGGCCAAGTGAAAATAACTCAAATGTACTCATATGTAGGCCTGTTGCCATAAACAATAAATCAATTAATTGCACAATAAATTAAAGCTATGGACCTCATTTCAATTATCGGCTATATCGTTTCTTCCAGTGACGTGCGGTGAGATTCATGGATGGTGAGGCACTGACCTGAAGTCTGAAGCAAACCTTTTAGCTCCGGCGTTGGTCGTCCTTTAAGTATTACCTCCTGCTTCGATTGAAAATCCAATTTAGAAAATTCCTTCAATTTAGAAATGTAATCCATTCTGAAAGTAAGGGCATGCGAGAAGAAAACGATAACTGTACTTGACTTGCTAACTGTAAACTCCCGCCTGTTGTCACTTATTCTGCAGCCAATAAATCGCAAAAAGAATCCCTGAGCTCACTAGCGCCCCCTATCGTGAGGCAGGAGCAGTGCGTGCCTCACCCCGTGCCTATTTTCAGCCGTTTTATGATTGCGCTAGCACAAAAAACACATTACACGCATATAGTTGCTGTTCATTATATAAATCGGCTTAACTTTGGAAACTTACTTCATATATCAAACGTGTTTGAACATTCTAATAGTGATATAAAGAGAGACAGCGATCTGCTCTCACTAAATAACATGGCAGCATAGTTAGCCGAGTCATTGCGCAATCCATGGTGAGGCTCAGCAAGGTGCTGCCTCACCTCCCGGATTTTCTCAGCATTTAACGGTAAATGTGAAAATTCGGCGATTTTGAAGAAAAAATGTTGGCGCTTAGCTTTTTAATTAAATTATTACCCATGAAAAGTGTTACAGTCGATAAAAAATAATCTAAAAATGGTGAAGTTTAATGGAAAATTACTTTATAGTACAAATCAATTGATAAATATAAATATATTTTTTTTTCATTTCTTTCTTTCCATGATGTCAGGGGAGGCCGTGCCTCACCTGCCTCCCCTGACCGCACGTCACTGGTTTCTTCCGGCCTTTTTCTCTTTCTGTTGATGACTCTGAATGAAAAAGGCTAAACGCTAGTGCTCTCCACTGACCCTCCCTTGCTCATTTCCTTAATGCCCAGCGCACACTAACGATCTTCAAGCTGTCGGCCGATTGTCGGCCCATTTTCAAAACCTGAGAGCCCACACGTTAGCCGACAGAAACACTAGGTATAACGGTTCGATCGTGTGGTTGTGACGGTGAGGTGAGAGGGTGGAGAAGGAGTTGGCAATGGCGGTTAGCCACTCTAACCCAAAACAGCAGGACGCACTGTTGAAGTTTTCCACACTTTCACTTTATTTCACTTCGTCCATTTAAAGCCAGATCTCCATGGTACTAAGATTATAGTCTCATATATGGGACAAGTAACGACAGTTTACCGCGCTGTAGTGATGTTACGTGGTGTGCCGAGGCTTCGGAGCGTGTGTCGAGTCATGGAGGGGACGTTTCCGTAAAGCGCGTATCAAGGCTTGCTTCATGCAGGGGAGGAGCCGAAAACGATGACGTCCGAAGCCGTACGTCAGCGGTCACGTGGTACGGCTACCACGTGACCGCTTCAGGAAGTGGTTCAGATTTTGGCGCGGGGTTTGAGAGGGTCTTCGCTGCAGCTTGCGGGGTTTGACAGCTTTATAAACCCCACAGGCTCCATTCAAAACGTGGCTTGTTGTAGGCGAGTTGCGGTCAGTTGAGAGAGTGGATAGAGGTTTGATAGTTTGGATAGCAGAGTTTGGATAGTGGTTATTTAGTTTGAGACAGTTAGTTTGGTGTTTGGAGAGTTTAATAGATAGATAGATATGTGGGAACATTTTGATTTGATAAGCCCTAACAAGGTAAGGTGAACTGAACATTTGTAGATGCATTAGGTTTGCTTATGAGGAACTGTATTCTTCACTGTTTCTTATTTTATTTAAAGGTGAGGTGTTTATTGTGCTCCAAGGAGTTGGGGTTCAATGATAACACAAGCATTAACCTATTCACTACCCCCTCCCTAGTTCCACAAGCATTTTCACTGTCCTCTGCCTGATTAAGCCCAGGCCATTTTTCTAGAGTCACAGAAATACATTATTACACAACATGCCATATCACATGACACTACTATTTTGGAAAAAATTACACACAGAGAATACATTCAAACAATATTTTATTATACATGTATGTATATACATAATTTATGTAGACAAATGATTTCGTCCTACACCTTTTGTGAAGTCATTCCCAAGAGCCATAATAGACAAAAATTTAATTCATCTCACGTGTTAAGATACAGCTGGCTGTGATTATACACCTGGCCAGGAGGTGGGTTCGTGAGCACATGAAGCTTCAAGAAATGAACCCTTTCTGGAACCAGTTGGCTCAAGTGGTTCAATGCCTCAGGAGGCTTCATCTCACCATCACTACCGCTCTGCTCCTCATCATCACCGATCGTCTCCTCTACAAGAGTTCTCACTCTTTACAATAGTACAACAAAGGAAAAAGGGAATAGGCGCCCCCTTGTGGTGATACCTGCTCATCTCTAGGAACCAAGCAATATAGTGACTTGCATGGTGTAAATAATGGCTACAAGTCCAGTGAACTAATTTTAAAACCAGGCATTAATCAATGCTTTACTGCAATGCATGTGGCTAGAGTCAGTCCTCACTGAATGAAAATCATAACATATTTATGTCACGTTAAGGAAGAACAGCTGAAACGATACCAGGTTTACCAGGCGATATAGCATACAGACTTCATAATCTGCACAATTTTGGTTGAATGCAGTATTTATTTCCACTTTGGCTTTATATTGTTGAGTTTTTATCCAAGTACATTTTTTGTTGATAGACTGAGAATCTATTTTATTTTTGTTTTTGGTTGTTTTATCAGTTCCAGTGTTAAGTGTTCCTTTTGAAAATAAAGTGTATCTATATTTGGCATGCATTATTACATCATTTCCATTAAATCAGTGTAAAAAGGTCTTCAAACAATATTATCGTTTATCGCAATAATTTTTGAGACAATTAATTGCTCGGCAAAATTTGGTATCGTGACAGGCCTTCTCACTTCGTACATATGAGTCAAAGCTCATATGTACTTTGACTGTACATATGAGCAGAATTTGGAGAATTTCCACTAAAAGAGTTCCTTTTAAAGTCTGTTTAATTGATTCTCGGTTGCTGTCTAAGCCCAGGCTGCATTATTTAGATCAGGGCCAGTGGGTTTGATCCACACGGGTAATGTGATTATCTCCATCATGTGATCTCCCAGCAGAGCATGAAAGAAACCCTGTTATGCAGGCTGGGAGCCGTTCTCAGGCTTTCTCAGGCTTTCTCAGGCAGTGAACAGATCCAGCATGTCATCCTCGGTTCGGTGAGTCCACACAAAACTGACAAAATCCACAGAGTTCTTGGTCTAAATTTAAAGCATTAGGTTACTGAAATAGTTTTTTTGTCCCATAAATAAGACAACAAAAATCAGGTTAATACATATTTTTAAATGATATTTTGTGCTAACTAATATTTGAATAATTTTATTAACGATACAGCTACATCTAATCCTTTGATGTCTTGTCTTGAATAAGCCTGGACATCCTTAATGATTTGAATGTAAAGTAAATATTGTGAAGTCAAAACTGCAAATGGATTTTCTAGAGTTTTTTGCTTTTTTCTTTGAGATAATGAAACTTGTTTTTGATTTAATATAAAAACAAATGCATATGAGCTTCTGGATGGTGATGCATTCTTAGATTTTAGAGTTATCAATATATTGGCATTTTTTTTCCACCTGGTTTTTAACACGTGACCACATGTTCTCAGAGGAAGTTATGATCTGGGAAGATTCTTGACCACAGTTCCCAAATTTTTGTGTTCTTATCTTTGATCAACTTTATTATCACTTCTATGTTGATCCATTGTCCTTCATCATGCTGACAAATACACAGATCACCAGCTTACTACTCAGTTTTGCTGCACTGATAAACTGGTGCCTGATTTCCTTACTTTTGGGATATCAGCCAATACTTGCATGTGAAACTGATGTTGTCAGCTGGTTTGATGGACCTGCCCACCAGGTGACGTCAACATGTGCATGAATAACAAAAGCCACCTCGCAGTTGCTTGAAGCAACTTTGTTGCCAAGCTGACTTTACATGCAAAAAACTGCTTTCAGCCAACATCGGAATCAGCAGGTCAGGCTTCATAAAGACCTTTTATGCTTCTTTTGCAATTCCATGATTGTGGAGATTCAAACCCCAAAATTCTAATGCATGATTCTGAGTTTATTGCAAATATCCTGCAAAATATCCTGTAAAAAAACACTGGCTTTAACTGCTTGCTAGCTTAACTGGGGGTGGCAGTGTTTCATACTTCACTACACTGCAACCTAGGATTTGTTATCTGATCTATATGGATAGTAACAAAAATCAAGCCATTGATGTTCTGAAGGTATGTGCAGATCACATGCTGGGATTTTTACCAGCTCCATCTGAGTGATGGAGCTCACTCAGCACTCCATCACCATGCTAAAAGTCCTCCACCATCACAGTACATTGACAGCAAAGGAGCTATGTGAAGCTGCTCTTCCTGGACTTAAGCTCATCTTTTAACACCATCATTTGGAGCAGACTGGTGAGCAGCCTGGGGGACCTGGGTCTCTCCCACAACATCTGCTGCTGGATCATGAACTGCCTGACAGATTTCTCCCACAGGGTGAGAGTTGGAACCCACCTGAGCACAAACACAAGGCCCTCCACAAGGCTTTGTGCAAAGACCCCTAGTTTACACCTTCTACTTCCATTACTATAGCCCTACCCAAACAAACAATACCATCATAAAGTTTACTGATCCTACCATGGTGGATCAGTAACCTAACCTCCAGAGTGGAGGTGGAATGATTGTCTGGTGCACCAACAACAACCTCCGTTTGAACACCTTCAAGTTGAAGGAACTGATTGTTGACTTTAGGGGATGTAAACCAGACATTCAGCCCAGAGTTGTAAATGGGAAGTGGGTGGAGATGGTGCCAAATTTCAGTTTCTTGGACAGCTATGTGTTTCATTTTACACCACTAGCCCAGCACATGGCTGTGTGTGTGCATTGATAAAGTTTATGTATGTGTTCCTCAGTGGTGCATCGGTGCGCCCATTGATCAGCCCATAGAGGGGCTGTAGTGCTCTCCTCGTAGTCATGGAGCATGCTGTTTTTATTATTTATTTTTTGCAGTGCTACACTGCTTCAAACTGTGCCATATCAAATGCTTTGTCTATCCGGAAGTTGCTGTGATACGATCAGGAAAACTTGTTCCTTAAAGCTCCATTAAGTTAACAAAGTATTCTCTGTGGATCTTACAAAATTAACAGTGAAGAAATAAAAAAGCTTGTTCTCTACTGTCCCATAAGTTGAATCTCCTTGTATATTTCTCTGTATCCAGCAATGGGATACACAGTGCAACAGATTTAGCTCCTCATGCAGGGCCAGTCCAAGATTGCATGAACCACAATTTGATTTAGGGTCCCCTCTATCTGCAAAGAACATCAGCACCACTAACAGCATTTCAACATTGATTTAGTGGAATTGGGGAGAGGGGCTCTAGCTTAATTGTCCAACATTAAAAGCAAGATTGGAAGTAATTGTAAATTGCTGAGATAACAAATATATATTCACAAATACATCTATTGTAAACAAATAGAACCCAAACTCTGTTTGTTCACAATTGTTACCTCTGTTACCATAGCAACATCACACTGTTGCTATCTATGTCAAAATTGTTCTTTGCACTGTTCACAAAGTAAATTTGCCAGCTCCTTAAAATCTTTTCATTTATCCCTGCTGAAACTGTTAAATCTAATTTGACATCATTGTCATTCTGACTAAACAAATGTTAAAATTCAATGTCAGTGGTCTGTGTTAAAATGTTAGTATTCATGGGGCCTCTGAAGATCCCCAACTAAGCAGAACTAAGCAGCTGCCTTGTTCATTTATTTAGTTCAGTTTTAAATGTGTTTTTAGATCCACTGGCTAATTACCCAATTGGGATTAAACAGATGTGAAAATAAATTATATTTATTTCAACTGTATTTTTTGGTTTGTTTTTCTTAAGACTGTGTGTTTTTGCATTGCTATGGTCTTCCGTAACATAATTACCCAGTAATATCTTTACATTTCCTGTCAACGTACATTTTTTAAATACAACAAACACGGTGTGCAGCTGGTGGGCCACCCTTGCACCCCAACCACTGACCTTAGCAAGTTTTCAGGGGGAATCTGAGAAGTCCAAACACACTTTGGTGGTATATGGTTGAATTGTATGCTATATGGATGTTCTGGTGTACTATTATTGTAATTTTTTTATGTATTTATCTGCAATATTGTTCTTTCTGTCTGCAAAGCAAATTGCCGCTAGGGGACAATAACACTGATCTAATCTAATCTAGAATGTAGGCTCCATTTGTTTCTTCCAGTGCCTCAGCTTCTGCTTTTATTTAAGCCCATCAATATACCCATCTACTGCGATCTGCAAGATTCCTTTACATTTGTATATTACTCTACCAAAGCACTTTTCACAGTCTTCATATAATAATCATCTAAAGTAAAAGACTTTTTTTTCGTGGTATTAATGTCTTTCCTGTTTCAAAATACACATGTATTCTAACCCTCGCCATACCCTCTCCAAACAAAACAAACCATAAATAAAACAAACTAAAACAAAACAACCAGGTCACCTCATATCAAATCAATAAAAGTTTCACAGAAGATTAAATATCCTTGATGGTAGTAGAGCAACCACAGTAAACAGAAGTGGTCACTCGTCGGTATTTTTTAGCAGTTCATTAAAGGAGTTTACTTGTCTCAGTATTGAAGTATTCTAGGATTTTTTAAGTCTTTTATGTCATTATATACTGTAATTTGGCCAGCATTTGTTCATATGACACTATTTCCAACATTAATTCCAACCAACTTTTAACATTCGGAACGGTTGAAGATTTCCAGAGTCTGAGGATTATTCTGACAGCCGTGACCATCCCCACCTGCACCACGGTGCTTTGATGTTTGGTCCCCCAAAAAGCACAGTCTTGGTAACATAGGTCTCTCCACACCTATTCACTTTCCAATATGTTGTATTACTGTTTTCCAGAATGGAGATATGCATTTATACTCCATGTATGAAGGTTCCTGATTCTGTTTTGGATTTCCAGCATAGGTTGTCCAGCAAAGGTTCACACCATCCAGGCTTCACCCATTCTGTGAAGCCTGGATGGTGTGAAATAAAATCTATGTACCATCTTATAGTGCATAAATTTTCCCTTGGATTCTTTAGGATATTTCACATTATTTGACAGTATTCCCAACCATTCATCATCACCAAGGGAGGAAATCCAATTCCATTGTTGGGAGGGATGTTAAACATGGACATTTTTTAAGAACAATTTTGAAGGGGTCAGCAAAGTTACAGTGAAATGTCACGTAAAATGTGTTTTAAAAAGTAATTAATGTGTTCAAGCTGCAAGACCAAAAATAACCAGTAAGTGGTAATGCACAAACATGTTTTTTTCTCAGTAAGCAAACTATTAAGACCCAGAAAAGTCTTATCTAAAATTTTAATGTTTAGATATGAGTTTTGTAAGTGGCATGGATATAATCTCTGCTACAGCTTTACAAATATTTAAAGTTTTAATGAGTAACTCTTCTTGATAAAATTTCTCATAAATATTGATTTATTGTAGTGGCTCTCAATACAAGTTCTGTCTTATTTAAATTATAAATTGCTTTATGTTTAAATCTTTTTTAGTTTTGCCATGTCCTGGATGGCTGAGCGTCCATAAGGTCAGCCATCCAGGACATGGCAAAATGTCCTGGATGTAGAAATAATGAAGATCTAGGAAGTATCATAACTTAAACTTAATGTTCAAAGCACCAGAGTTTTCATAGAAAAATATCCAGATTATTCTTGTGTGTGTGTGTCGTTTTAGAGACTCTGTGTTGAAAATGAAAAAATAAAAGCAAACATTTCTGTTTTTCTCTATCTCTCTGGTCTCATCTCCCACACAGTGAGCTCTCAGCTAGTTGTAGTACTCTGTCTTTTCAAACTCTTCTCTTTAACATGAGAGGATAAACAGATATTGCTTATATAATTGAGATATTTGCTACCTTCAACAAAAAAGTTTGTCTGTCAAAGCAATGTAGCCAGTTTAGCTGGTTTTGATTTGTCATGATTCAGCCAAAGTAAAAAAAAAAGAATTGCAGGCTGATTTTTACTGTTAACGTGTTTCTTCCTGTTGAGCAGTGGAAGTAAGCCACAGCTAGCTCCTCACTTCAGTGGCTCTGAAGATCACAGCCCTGCTGTTGCTCCTGTAAACTTTGGACTGAACTAATGTTCTAACAATGGTGGGGGAGGACCTACAAATTAATTCTTATTTTTTTCTTTGATGAATGGCAGATTTGTTTCATTCTATGTTTCTTATCCCTATATATTGATATTGTTTAAATATTGTTTTATTTCTGATTTTCAGGGGGAGGGACAACTGTAGACTTTTTAGGATATTTCAACACAACAACACAACAGGTGTTGCTGCTGCTGAATTTATCCTCAATCAATCATGGTCATCAATAAAAATGCAGCTGAGGTCTCTCGGCCAGACAATCCCCAGACTTTTGCACAAATCCTTTTGCATACTATTAAATAATTTATAAAATGTGGATGCTTTATATTTGATTCTACTTGAGCACATAAACTCCTGCATTACATTATCATTATGTATGAGATTGTCTTTGATTATACAGTCTCTAATTTGTAGGTATTTCCAGAAACTGTCTTTATTTATGTCATTTTTCATCATGACAGCTGAAAAAGGCATAAAAACCCCATCTGTAGACAAAACATCCACGGTATGTATCCCCTTTGTAAGCCGTTGTTCCCAGTATGGATTAAACCACAATGAGGAAAACAACTGTCTTAATATGTGGCATTCCACATATTTTATTCATCTCCTTCCATGCTAATTTAGAATGTACTAATACCAGATTTGTGGGAAGAGGTTGTCTATTACCCATTTTACCATGGGCAATGATATCTATTGGTCTTAAAGTGTTACAGTAAAGGATTTGATAAAATAGCAAAACACATATCAATAAAATACAGTGTAGGTTTGTGTGTCATTCAGTGACGAATGTTAACCATTCCATGTTCTGTTTCTTGTTGAGGCTGGTCATGGAGTGATCTTTCCAGAGGGAAGAAGTGGCAGAAGTTACACAGTGAAGTTCTGATGTCATGGAGCTACAGACCACAGCTGAGCACAAGCAGGCCAACCAAGCCTCGGGTTTCCACCGTCTTTCTTTTGCCTATCAAGGCCTGACAGAGATCCCATATGACAGCATACTGATGCAGACAGATACGCTCGAGGTGCTGGACCTGAGTTACAATATCTTGGATGAGTATCCTTTTTCTGTTGAGCAGTTCTCTGCAGGGACTTCTACAGGACAGAAGTGGAGATAGCATTCCAGATCAGGTCTTCACTGATGTAGTTCCCCAGGAAACATAAATTCCACCCTCTCCTCATTTATAATGATGGGCTGAATGTCCGGTTTATACCTCCTAAAGTCGACAATCATTTTCTTCGACTTGAAGGTATTCAAACAGAAATTGTTGTTGGTGCACCAGATACACAGTCAATCCACCTCCACTCTGTAGGCGGTTTCATTTCCTCCAGAGATCGGTCCCACCACCGTGGTATCATCAGCAAACTTTATGATGTTTGGGTGAGCAGGGCTATAGTCATGGGAATAGAGGGTGTAGAGGAGGGGGTTAGCACAGAGCCTTGTGGAGCTGGTTCTCAGTGCTGAGGACAGGTGTTGTTGCTGCTGAATTCATCCTCAATCCTCTGTTTGTAGTTTGCCTTGGCGCAGCTGTACAGCTCCCTGTGTCCGGACCTGTGAAAGATCCCTGAGTCTGAAAAGGGGATCTGCTATTTCTCTGTGTCTGCGCTGTTTCTCTCCCTCTGCAGTTGCTTGACCTCCTTGGATATAAGGATATAAGGATGGATGGATTCATGTTGTTGCAGATCAAATCAATTAAATAGCCATTTCTGGTCTGCATGTGAACCGTGGATGATACCGTTACCTTGGTAAGAGTCTATATCTGTGATTGACCACTATGATTGATGACTTTATATTTTCCCAGCAGTTCATCACTTAGTGAACTACAGTCTTAAAAAAATCAAGAGTTAGATTTCTAGTGTTGGTGTTATATGTTAATGCAGTGTTAATTCAACACTTGTTTAGTCCAATTCAAAAATAGGAGTGTTAGTTTCCCTACAGAGTTGGTATTATTCCAACTCTGTAGTTGAATGCTAGGCAGCTAGCTGAAAGCTACAGCTTCTTTCTATCGATCGTCAATATTCGTGGCCTTTGAAGGACCAGGCCATTTCTCAAGCCCTTGAAACAATAAGCTGGAAAGGATGCAAACTCTGAATTTGGACACAACTGTTCTAGTAGTCTGGAGGAATTTCATATTCAACTATTTTTTTGTTTGCTGCATATTATTTGTAATACACTGTAAATTTTCAGTAGAATGCTGGCAGCTGCAGACGTCAGTATTTTACCGTTCTTTCACAGTATCAATACTGTACTTGCTACAATGGTAACCTTCAGTCAAAATCAATTACGGTACAGCTACTGTGCATTTACAGTTGAATACTGGTGTCTGTAGCTGCCAGTATTGTACTGTAAATTTACAGGATTATTTCTTAGAGTGTAAGTGATAAACTTCTTTTCAGTGTTTTCTCCTTGACTCAATCTTTACTGGAACCCGGCTCTGTTGGGGCGGCTGGAGAAGCTCAGCACTCTGATTCTAGACTCCAACAACTACACATCTCATGTCAAGTTCCCCTACATGCCAAGCATCACCGCCATGTGCATCAACAAGAACAAGATCAATAACCTGCCCGTGTTTGTGGAGGAGATTCGGCGAAAGTTCCCCAACATCAAGTTAGCCATTTTTTTCAGGGTCTGCAGACAGGTGAGGTGGAGCATCTTCTGTTCTCTGATGATTGTGTTCCCTTCCAACTTTAGGGTCCTCAGTATGATGAACAATGAGGCTGCACCTAGCTACTTCAATGGAGGAAGTCTGTCCCAATATATAGACTACCGGTGGGTTCCTTTTTCATTCAGATTGTGGACTTTTGATAGATAACATGTGCTTTAAATAAATAATCTACAAGGGAAGATCTATAAGTAACACCAAATTTTTAGCTACACCATAGAAAAACAACCTGGCTACATGACAACTTGTTGATTGTTGTGCTACTTGTCATTTTGAAAATTAACTTAATGAGAAACGTCAATTTGAAAAAATAACAATTTTAGATTTCTTTAGTTTTGTAGCACCAAAAGGTATTGGTGCTAAGATGAGGTAATTTTTGGTTGTGTAAAGATTGGTTTATTTTGCAAAGCTGCAACGGAAACATTCTTTTTGCATCAACAACCGGATACCACTGGCGAAAACTACAAAGAAAACAACAAGAAGTTGGAAAATGATAGAGTAGCATGTTTTTAAAGATTTATCACAAAAAACTTATTCATGTGTGGTTCTAATCCCATTTCTTATTTAATATTAACACAACCTTGACCGGTCCAGTACAACAACCAAACACTTACGCTACAATGTCTGTATGTGTGTGAAACTGAGTTTTAATTTTAAATGTGTTTATTCTCATGGTTGGCTCTGTATGTTTCAGAGTGTTTTTTGGCTTCAAGTTTGCTCCTGATAATGAATGTATCTAAAACAAGCGGTATTTTACATCAACATTTTTATGTGAAACTTTTCAAATTAAAATTGTTTGAAGGCACAGAATTAGTCCAGTACTAATCCACATTTTCAGGGGAGAAAGACTCACCTGGTATACATTAAATTTTTAGCTATTGGAATTACACTTAAGAGAATTTAATTTAATCAAAGAATGTCTTGAATAAGTGTGTATATATTCTATCTTAAGCTGGGCTCCACCAATAGCAGTTTTCTGGCCAATCCCTGATCTTGAAAAAGCCAGACCTACCGATTTTGATTTTGGCCGATACCAATTTGTTTCTGTCTGAAATGTTGCTAAATAGAGCAAAAAAGTCACTGAGTTGGCAACAGTGGGTGAATATTGTTAACTGCAAACATGGAGACAGGACCTGGTGGGCTGGACTGTCAGTCAAACTTTTCACTGTAGAGCAGAAGAGGACAGAGGCTGATTTTTAAACTTTTGCTGAGGTAGACAATATCAGGGGATAAGATTGGCTTTACATGTAAGCATCGGCCAATTACCCCCATAGTTAAAGACATTGATGCAGATAAATCAGACATTAAGAGTGTCCTTTATGCATATAGAATATAATGTAAACATTACTGTCACAGATGCAATAATTTTAACAGGTGTGTGAATGACCTAATAATCTGACTGTTGATTGCAGCCAGTTCACATTATTAACAGAATTAGAGGGCTCCAAAACCACATTTCGATTAGGGGCCCACGGAGGCCCTGTATGTCAGCTGTGGTTTTATGCAGGACACAGCTTCGAGAAGTCCTGCTGCGTTCCTAAATACACTAACAAACTCCGAACTAAAACGTTTGACAAGTTTAGTTTTCATTTTCCATTTGCTTCCTCTTTAATTCTTCCTCTTTAATTCTTTAAGTTCCAGGGGTGCTCACTCCTCTTTTCTCATTCATATTTCTCTTACCACCCTCTCAATCAATCAGAACTTTAAAATTATTCATCATTCATTTAAATATCCAACCATTGAAAGAGAAAAAAATTATTTTGGTTGTCATTTAATTTCCCTTTGGGACCAATAATGTATTTTTGAATTTCACATATTTCACATATGGAGTTTTCTCTCAGTATATTTCTGACAAACTATCTTAGCAAAGCAAATGAAGAGCCCGCAACTGGACAGATTACTCTAGTAAAGCTCAAATCAGAAATAACTGTCAGAAATATCCTACTGGGGGCCTAACTTTTCAGAAAATGGTCAAATAAAGGTTTTGTCAGATATAAATTTCAGCAGGGCTACAGTAACACCTACCCTGAAGTCCTGACTCGTCTTCCAATGTAATTTTATACAATTTCCCATCTTCCCACCTTATAAAAGATGCATTAGCAGCTAAACATCTTGTCCATGTTGACTGGATTGTTTTTGTAGCTGTGGTGTTTTCCCCCTCAGACTTTACGTAATCAGTCAGATCCCAGGCCTGGAAATTCTGGATGACACAGAGGTTCTGGAGAAGGAGAGAATTCAAGCTGGGAAAACCTACAGGCTGCAGCAAAGCAATCTCAGCAGCAGGAAGAAGAAGGACGAGTCATCCAGGAAACACACACACATACAGAGGAAGGTCAATACCATCATTAGAGAATAACTGCAACCTTTTAACAATGTTATGATAATTACTGTAATTCATTTTTGATAGTACTGATTCTGCCAACATTTATAACCATGTCCCATGACCCTACACCATCACATTAAAGGTAACAATCATCTCCAAATACTTGTACATTCTGTTTATTTGTCTCCAACTGTCTCACTAATGAATGCCAAGCAGAGGCTATAAAGAAGTTAACTTCAGGAGAAAAGTACAGTAGGTGCTGCTTGACAGAACAGTCAACTGCTGTTTGGCTTCTCTTGTATTTTTACCAACGCCTGTCATGCCCTCAAAGAAGTCAAACAGGGTAGTTAAAGCTGCAGTATGTAACTTTCTTGAAGATAAATTATTTTCATGTTTATAAAAAATCTTATTTTGAAAGCAGAATATGAGAGAGATCATCTCTCATATTCAAGTTTCCCTGTCTCTTTCTTTAGCCTAGTGGTTCTCAAACAGTGGGGCGCGCCTCCCAAAATCTTTGGGAACCACTGCCTTAGTCCCTGATAGCATTTAGAAAAATACTGGCTCCCAAATCAAAGCAACCAATCAGAGCCTGGAGGAGTGTCTTTCATCTGTCATTCACAACGCACAACTCACTGCCACAGATGTCACATGTGTACCCATTGCTCAAGTTGTACCTGGCAGTGTGTTGCTGTTGTTATGGTAATGGCAGAGAAACAAG
The DNA here is from genome assembly GCA_010277015.1 of Poeciliopsis turrubarensis. Taxonomy (NCBI): domain Eukaryota; kingdom Metazoa; phylum Chordata; class Actinopteri; order Cyprinodontiformes; family Poeciliidae; genus Poeciliopsis; species Poeciliopsis turrubarensis. The sequence goes on along the minus strand of VMRN01000155.1, from coordinate 30,346 downwards.
CCAATTTAAAACGGAATACAAAATACTCCTTGGCTGTTATGATTTGGTACTGGACTATTTTTTCTAAATGCAGAGACAGAGACTTGATTTTTTTTTCACAAATTCATATTCTATTTTCAGCATATAATTAGATTTTTAACAAATATGAAAGTAATATATCTCCTAAAAAGTTACATATTGCCGCCTTAAGGTAATTTTAACAGTTGTTAAAATTAAAAGTGCTGGAGGTACACAAAATTTTAGCATGGCTCCTGATATATTATTCCTTTGTCTAAACGGACTGCTTCATGTCATTGAAGTGCAATACAAACCCTGCATGTTCTGAGTAAGTTTAGCTATTTCTATCCTGTTGTTTGGCCTGTTGACACATGTCAGCTTCACACCACAGAGTTTATTCAGACAGAAAGCTTTTTTCTACAATCTTCTGTGGAACTTATCCCCTTGCTCTTTGTTATCTGAAGTTCAGTTCCTTCCTCCACAGGATCCTTTGAGAGTCACTAAAGACCTGGCTCCGTGTCTGCACAGCTTTGATGCAGAGTTTCCCCAAACAAGTGTTTCTAAGCAGCTGCTGAGCACGAGAACTGTCACAGAGGAACAAACATATGCAGACCCTGCTAGAGCAAATGTTTGGCTCTTCAATAGGTCATCAGAAAACTATAGTTTCGAACAAACTGCACTGCCTCAATGTTACAGAGTTATCAGAAGAATACATGTAACTCTAAAGCTTTGGTGCCAATTGATTCTACACACGTCCCAACCTGGACTAGTTTATCATGTCATGCACTGGGTCACTCAGGTATTATAAAGTTTCATGAACGAATTAGTACAGCCTATTAAAATATTTCACAGTAAAGAAATTATCCCAGATGAATGTTTTTTTCATTTCCAGAATAGAAAGTGATTTACTCAGAGGTAAACACCAACATTTGGACTCAATTTTACTCAGAAAACAATAGACATCATCAGATTTGTGTATTCAGTAGGGCTTGATATCACTAAATGATAATATTGGTTATTGAGCTTAACAGTCAGAGTTTATGATTTAACTAGAAAATTCCTGAAGTAATTTAACCGGGGCCTGCCAAAGTGCGCCCGTTAGTTTGGACCCAGCGTTCTGATGCTGGGTCCAAGCTTAGCATCAATGCTAAGCTTGGCAAAAAATTACAAAGTATCATGTGGAGAATCACAAGAATGCTCAATAACATGGACCTGCACCATTCAGTATGTTGAAATGAGTGTATCAGCAAAAATTAGCCAAAATTCTAATGTTAGCATGAATACTGTCAGTAGCATATGGAGCATCACTAGCATGTTGTCAGTAATTGACTTATTCCATTCAGTACACTAAACATGGCTAATAAATAAGAGAAATAGCAAATACCTCAACACTTAAATGAGGTATTAGCTATTTCTAATGCTAATGCTTTTAGATGTGCCTCTGAATAGAATAACTAGGTTATTAGCAAGGCTCTGGAGAACTGATCTACACAAAGAGGAGGTAAATAAGCCATTTCATTCCAGTGTTTTGTACCTGTGGCACATCTAAAAACTGCAGGACAGTGGCCCTTGAGGACTGGAGTTTGACACCCCTGATCTAACATATGAATCACCTACATATGCAACACATGAAACATTGATATATCCATAAAGCATTAAGACCATGGACATCAACCAGACACATATCAGCAACATAGACCAACAACATCTACACATATGACTCCTACTTATTTTTGACACAAATGGAACCCCATACTGTTTTGTCTGTGTGTATCAGGCGACTTGTGCCTGATACACACATAGGAGAAGGTCTGAATACGTAGTTATCAGATTTGTGAGGCTGAAGTTAAAAACATTAAAAGCGTGTCAAAATTTAACGTTTGCAGAAATTTTAAATGTGTGTGTACTTTTATTTGGTATTTGTAATTTCTTCACTTGGGCTAGGAACCCACCCCCCGAGGTGTTCCGGGCATGGCCCCAGGACTCTCTGGAGGGACTATGTTTCTCAGCTGGCCTGGGAACACCTTGGGATTCCCTTGGAGGAGCTAGAACAACTGGCTAGGGAGAGGGAAGTTTGGGCCTTCCTTCATGATTGTGTATTTGGCTACATAATTACAAGTACCCTGAATTATAAGCACATTTTCTTTTTACGGTTTACAAATCATGTTTCACTGATACAACAATCCAAAGTCACACACAAAGATGCTTACACGGATTACACATTCAGTATTACACACACACAGGTATTTTGAGACTATTTTCACTCCATGGACCCTCCTTCATCCTGTATATCAGGAAGGCATTCTGTGTAAAGCCAGAGGTAATTACAAATCTATTAAAACTTCTCTAAGTATAGTATATACTATATATTTTTCTTTATTAACACTTATTGTCATGCAGAACTTCATTAGGCATAAGCCTTTAATCTTAACAGACACGTCTGGCTAAATCTCACATTCAGGCTGTAGGTGGAGGGAGGCAGCTTCCAGGCAGCTTCCAGCCCTGCAGAGAGACTGCATAACAGCATGTGTTCCTCTAATGAGACACAGCCATATCCTTTGACCTTTAACCCATTCTGTCACTTATTCAAAAACTTCTGTGGACTTCTGGGTCAAACTGCAGAAAGTAGTTCATATTTATTAGAATGTCGCCATTTGTGGTTGCAACATGTTGGAGCAGATCTGATATTAGTTCTGATTTGTTGTCTTTATAGCCTTTAGTTAATACATTTTTGGTTAAGCCACTGCATGTCTGGTCAGTTATTCCCTCTGGTTTTGGATGCTGTGCAATTATGATGCATAACCAAGTCAACAAGGTATTGCTCTAGGAGCAGCATCCCAACTGTGACTCCAAATCCCAGAGGATTTCAAAGGGAAGCTTCATGTTACAGAGCAGGACTAAAGAACTGAGATGAAGGCAAAATTTAAAGCATCTCTTCCATCCATCATAATGGGCAAGCGTCATATCCCAACTCCAACTTCTCTCTGCTCGGTTTTCTAACCATGGCCAGGTTGAGATTTTCACCATATTCACTCATGTGTGAACTAGTTAAAGCAAGACCATTCGGACTGAGCTTGTGCTTTAATTCTATCTATTCCACAAACGTTGAATGCAGTGGAACATATCTCTTAAATTATTTTTTTCTACACTTTACAATTCAGCTCTTAAAAACTCAATGGGCACAAATGGATATATCCAAAATAATAGTAGAGATGTGAGCTTTCATGGTCATTTCTTGTTTTGTATGTTAACATACATAATGTACATAATGTATACATAATGTATCTTAACAGTCAGATTGTTAACAAACAGTCTGACTGTATATTAATAGTCAGATTGAATTATAGTCTGTGGTTCAACATGATTCAAAGCTGTAAAAATTCAAGGAGTATGTTTATTTTTACAAGACAGAGTAATGTGTGTTAATTGGAGCAGAGTCAGTATCTCGTGTCTGTACTTTAGCGACATTTTGACTGCATCCAGCTTTAACACCACAGTTATATGGATTTTATAACAACAGCAAATCAATAGCTAGCTTTCCCAAAGGGGCTCCAGAGAACCTGCGAGTGTCTAAATTAAAACATACAGTCAAGTTAATCCCAAATTACTTTAAACTGACAACAGATTAAAATAGTTTTGATTTGTGTCAGATTGATCAATTCCTGAAAATTGTAAACTGCAACAAATATAGAATTGTTTTCTCCAAAATTTAATTGAAACCTTTCTTATCTAATTGCGCCCGGGGCGCTAGTCTTAGAAAAGATGAAGAACTGCGTTCAACACGGATCGTGTCTCCGAGCGCGAGCTCTGCTGCAGCTGGGTGAGTAACGGGATTACCTAACGGGGGCAGCGGGCGCGAGCGCTTTAAGCAGATTACAGAGCGAGTTTAGTGTTTCCTTCTCTCTATGGTCACGTTCAATCTGCCTCGAACACGTCGCGGGGACAGTTCATTTAGTCCAGGAAGGAGACACAACACAACAATCAGATTCTTTAAGAATTAGTTTGGGACTCCATCGAGTTGCCTAAAGGAACTCAGTGTGCCAGCACCACACCGGAAGTTCAAGAAACTCCTTTCAAAATCAACGTTTACAAATTTTTTTTTACAATAATAATAATTAATACATATTGTAATCTTTACGAATTACAAAAACTATACATGAAACAATATGGTGGATATATGAGCACAAAATGTATTAAACAGTTCTAAAGTGATTATTAAGTCATTAAAAAGGTGAGAGTGATTTATTCAATTTCTGTTATTTAAGGCTGTCAGTGAAAGTATATTATTCCAACTAAAAGGCAGGAAGCAAACTGTTTTAGAGATTGGACATGTTATTATATGCACACCAACCGTTGCAGGTATGATAGCAGTAAGAAGATCCTGGATTGATTAACTGATTCCTCTGAATCCTCTTTAGGTGTGAGTGTGTGTGCGTGTGCGTGTGAGTGTGTGTGTGTGTGCGTGTGTGTGTGTGTGTGTGTGTGCGTGTGTGCGTGTGTGTGTG
>VMRN01000155.1:0-25744 GCA_010277015.1 Poeciliopsis turrubarensis | reverse complement strand
GTGTGTCTGTATGTGTTTGCCTGGTTGTTTGTCCTGTTTGTTTCTGTGTTTCCCTGTGACAGGTTGCCGGTCCAGGGTGATCCCACCTCTCACCTGTTGACCCCTGGAGATAGGCACCAGCACCCCTCCTGATTCCACTTGGAACAAGCATATATGATAATGGTTGGATATTTATGTCTTGATTAGAAAACATAGCTTTATAGCTTTTCTATGGAATTAACATTATGATTTGGACCAGGAGGGCGTGCAAATGATCCGTTTGAACCATTTCACCGTTCTGTACAGTATCCAGGGTCAATATGACCTCTAGAACGTATTTCGTCACGGCGTAATTGTTTTATTTTGAAAATCTCCCAGGAAGTGCATTTGCGCCTTTAAGACTTGGTGCTAGTATCTGTCAAGTCTTCAGTAAAATGCCGGCTGCCGTCATCCTCTCGGGGAACTGCGCTGGGGTCAGCGTGCCAGCTGCCCCCCGGGTTCAGCCTCCGTGTTCCTCCTTGTAAACGGCTCTTCCAGGAGGTTCCCTGCTCACCGGAACACCGCGTCTTCTTTTGCAACCATGCGTTTATTTCCCTATGCAACACCCTGCGCTGCAATGACAAGTGGGTTGAATGAAGTAAAAGTCGGATGTAGACATTATTTCAAGGACCAATGAAAAGGAGAAGTATCTGAAGCTAATGGCCAGTTTTACCTAAATATTGCAGAACTCTATGGATGGATCTCTGGGACATAACTGCATCAGACGGCTGCTGGCATGCTGTTCAACTTTGAAGGACAGTGCTGCGGTAAGGAACCTTTGTCTTCACCAGCTGCTGCAAAAACTATGCAAAGCACCTGATAAAAAAACAAAACAAAACTCATAAGTAGAAGTCCTATGCAACAGGATAAGAGCAACAAGCTTTACAGAAGCTGGATCTTTTCTGACCTTTGATGTTCTGAGGGGTCAAGGACAAAACCAAAAGGGAGACGAAGAACCAATCTATAGGACATTACACCCCACCTTGCCGTTCTGTCTCTGGGCTGCTGGAATTTTCTTGAACTTTTGAGGCCTGGATTGGATGCTGGAATCAGTGATCCTAAAGGAGATGGACTGAGAACCTTGGCAGGTTTTGGCTGCCATACCAGTTTATAACCAACAGATTATATCACCTGACATGCTGTGATCATGTATCAAGAACAGCCTAACAGTGCAGAATAAAGGCTTTCAATCTTTTGTCTTTTTTCTTTTTTCTGGGAAAAAAGAATTCTTAGCTCATCATGTTTCTGAACTGTGGTCAACAGTTGCCTCTGCTGAGTGACAAGGATGTACCCCCTCGTGTTACAGAAAACTTCATCCTGTCAGGGTACCGGTTCCCAAACTACAGCCTGAGGGACTGCTTGTTGTCGGCATTCAGGCCTACCAATGAAACAGGAAACTTCTGGACACACTTCCTACCTATCTTCATTTTTGCTTACTACTTTCTACAGATGTTCAGTTGGGATGGTGCACCTGATGCTGACGCCCCCTTCTTTTACCCAATGTGGAACTACTTTATTGGGGTGTTTTGTCTGCTCCTGGCCAGCAGCATGGCCCACCTGCTGAACTCAATGTCTCTGGTTGTAAGGGAGGTTTGCTTCTTCGTTGATTATGGCACAATCAGTGCTTACACAGTTGGCTCATCATTGGCGTACTACTACTACATCCATCCTCGGGCAGGGATAGTAGAGAGAGAAGACAGGAACGGCTCCTATTTGGACCTAAACCACAAGCATAAAGGATTTTTATCTCCTAATGCCATGCCAGATTTCAACCTGTTCTTTGAGACCTACTACATGCCATGTGCATGTGTTATAGCAATCATATGTGTTTTATCTTGCTGTAACACTCGTCAGAGGTGGAGGGAGCATCGATACATCATACGAACCCTAGTTTTCCTACTGCCATTCCTAATCTCCTCCACACCGGTCTTCTACCGTGTCCTCACCAGATCACCTTACTCCATCACCACGCCTTCCTTTGCTGCCTCTATCACCATGCCCAACTTCTTCTATCGCCACTCTCTCTGGCTGCTGGTGTCGGCCCTTTTCAACATCAGCAAGTTCCCAGAGAGACTGGCCCCAGGTCGATTCGACATCTGGGGCCACAGCCACCAGTGGTTCCACTGCTGCACATTTTTGTCCATCCTCGATGAACTTCACATGATCCAGGCTGAGGTGAGAGCCATCCTACTCAATCCTGATTTCCTCTTACCTCCTACCACGCTCTCCCGCCTACCTGGACCAACCATTGCTTCCACCTACGGAGTGATGCTCCTCCTCCAGACTACCATTGTCTCAATCATTGCGTGTTTCTCCTGGCATGCAAACTGTATCTACGGCCCTCAAAGGGACCAGCTCAAGAAACAAATGAAAGTTGACTAACCCAAGAGACGTCTTTCTTTATTACTGTGACAGCTGATTTGCACATGCCTAAAAGGTAAGGGTGCACCAATAAGTCGGGTCAGATTTTCTTAATTTTGGTGAGATCAGTGATCTGCTAACATGAAAAATCAATCTTAACTACCTATCTTATCTAACTCCACAAAGATCTGAAAATCAACCATTGTCCTCTTTTGTTCTGCAGTGAGGGGCCTGACTGACAGACCACCCTACTTGTGCAAAATTAACAATAGTCACCCTACTTTTGCCTACTTAGTGGCTTTGTCGCTATGTTTTGTGACTTTTCAGACAATCAGCCTCAATCAGAATTGACAGGTCAGGTTTTTTAAAGATTGGTGATTCGCTATAAAACTACAATTGGTGCACCCCTGCCATGCCATAAGAACTGCTCAAGAAAACATTATTGTCCATGTGATTTAAAGTCTCTCAGGCATTCTGAGCCCATCTGGGCCCATTATGACGCTTTCATAGGGAGACTGGAGGAGATGACAGGATTATGTCTGGGCTCGCTACATGGAAGCTGTCTTGTTGAGTGGATATTGAAAGTCCTCGCCCCTCCACCCCCCAGAACAGCTTCATCATGGAATATCTAAAAAGTGAGGATAAAAGCTACCTCTGTGGGCTAGACACTTGAGAATAGAGGTTGATATTTGATTATGAGTCTGGAGGAACTCTAGAGATTATGGGTTTTTCTCCCAATTGTTCTCATCCTGTCCAACTTTTTGTTGCACTGTTTTTTGTTGTTTTTTTTCCATTTCATGCTCTGCTATGTATTTGATTTTCCTCAGCTTTGAAATTAACGACACCCACATTGTCTGGCTTTGTTATTTCCTTTTACGGCCTTGGTTAGCTACTCCAGGAAGTTTTATTTCCTCTTTCTTAGCCATACAGCAGGAAGTTGCACGGTTTTAAGAGCATCAACTCAACAGCTGAAACTTTGTATGAGTCTTACAATGAAGGACTTTCAGGGAGCCAGTCAGACTTACCCTACCTTTTAAAAAGTGTTTGAATCTGAAAGGGTGAAATTTGTTTGACAAACATGCTATGATGTACTGCAGATAGCTTATTTAGATTATCTAGTTTATTTAGATGTGAAACTCATTCATGGTACATTTGATGCAGCTGCTGCTTTGATTGTGTCCAGCCTCACCACTCAGTATCTTTGTCCTGGCATCTTCTTCTCTTTTACTTATATACCACTCTTTTAGGTTATTAAGAATGAAGCTAAGGTTGTTTTTTACTTGGGGGGGGTTAGCTGCTCTCTGAACTTTTTCTTGCCTTTGGATGTTGATCAATCTTTAGTTTAGAACTGGTTTCTAGAAATGGCTGCATTTGTTGTCCTTCATTTGCTGGAATCTGAAGGGATAGTTTGGTGTACAGGGATTGTTTCACCTGAGGAAAGTTCTATGGCGTATTTAGCAATGGTTAAATGCAGTAGATGTTTTCTTTATTGAGCTTTCATTGAATTGAAAGCTCAATAAAGCTTTCATTTCTTTACTGAATTGAAAGCTTTATTGAGCTTTCAACAAAGCTCAATAAAGCTTTATCGAACAGTGGAGATGGTAGAACATCTCCAGAGGTTAATATTTTATGGTGGTTCAACATTATTTTGGAATATCTCTTTATTACAGTTAGATACAAAGAATTAGTCTTTTTACAACACACATTGTGGAGGTCCCAGTCTTTAACAATGACATTCTCAAAAAAAAAAAGAATGTGAGGCTATCTGGCTTGACAATCTGGTGTGCAAAAACAAATGTGAAAATATTCCAACTCTTTATGTTAAATGGAGATTGATCTAGTAATATTGATGATTTAAAGCACTTTAAATAACCACACTGTCATTCATAGGTATATCAGCACTGGTAGGGGTTAAGGTACATCAATATGTGGCAGTAGGAACCTGGAATCTAACACACAACTTTCTCATTGCAAGACACTATTAAATCACATTCAACTTTACATTCCATTTAGCAAAACAAGTTTCTTTTTGTTATAGGCTGTAGGCCATTGTGGCCTTTATTGTAAATAATTCTACATTTCTATGTAAATTAACCTCCATTGCAAATGTAGCCTGAGCATGAAATTTTCTGGTGCTGTTTTACAATGGTAGGAATCCACAGAATGGTTAATCTTTGTTTTTATCCCAACTGAAGTCAGTTGAGAGTTTAACTACTGCAGGTAAACCAGTAACTACTGATATTCTCTCCACAAACCACACTTTATGTCATTTTAACAGTGTATTTAAAAGACAGCACATTTCATCAATCTTCATGTCTTAATACTGTAGCTCAGACAAAATGAGTGGACGTGTTTGTTACCGGCCTGACTCGTATTCTTGGGCTGATCTTTACCTCCATGGTTTGCAAATGACTCTGGTGTGATCTGAGCTGTGATATTAGGAAAATAGAATGCTGACTTCATTTTAGCACATACTGACGGCACCTTTATGGAACTGCAATGAAACAGGTGAGGCCTTTTCCTCTACTGTGAGGTCATGTTCTGTCTGAGTTAATCTGGTTTTTAAACATTGCCCAGTTTAGGATTGGTTTTAAACTGCATCAGTTTGTGTTGATGATGAAGCTGGAAAAAGAGCAAAAGTATAGAGTTAGCTCTGGAAGCTAACAGCTACCATGGTTCTTCTGAATAAAACAAAGCCTTACATTAACGTTTAAAAACAGACTATTTACAGAATAGATATACAACAAAAAACAAGTTGAATTTTTTTGGATGTCTTCTTTGACTGCATGTCTGCTTCTGTGTAGTAAATTCCATGTTTTGCCATTTAGAAAAAATATGTCGGCTTGGAATGTTCTCCATCAATCCCGTGATCCTGCCGATGCATTCAAGAACACTCAGTAACACAGGAAGTGAAAGTTGGATCCATTCCATTATTTCACAAAACACAACCAAGCAACAGAACTGTCTGCATGGTTATGTGTGTTCTGCTATATCTTCACAGCTTTGACATTATGGATAATTCTTAATAATGTATCATATTAATATCTTACAACATAGTTGATTGATGTTTTTTTAAATATAAAAATTATATTCTACACATTTACTTACAATCACTTGCACATCAGAAAATGAGAAGTGGACGCTGTTAATTTTCAAAAAATGTGTTATAAAGCACTTTAAAGCTTCTCCAAAGCTGAGGAAAAAGGTTTTATATCTTGTTTTTGTGCTTGTATAAAATACATGTGGATTGTTTGAACATCTCAAGAGTCAGAATATCAGGCGGTTTATATAACAACTTGTTTCCTTTGGCACCTGGAAGCAACACTGCTTGAACAACAGAAGGTGGCAATAATGGCCCAAAGTGTCTCCCATCCACCATAGTGTTTTCCAGCAGGCTGCTACGTTTGTATATGATTAATAATCAAGCTTATTAATTTCAGTAGTCATTTTATTCACTTTTGTTGGAAGCTATGCTAACTGACAATAATTATGTTTCCAATTCTTAGTGAACATTTGAAATGTTGCAAAAAAACAAACAATGTAAAATGTGAATTTGATGTTTCCATCTTGTAGTTTGAAGTGAATCAACCAGGCTAATTTAATCAGTTGTTGATGCTGGGTGAACGTAGTAAACAAGATCTAGTGGTTGCAAACTGGCATGGACGATACGAGTGGGACTGTATTACGCCGACACATATCAGGTTAGCTCTACTTTCTTTGACTATAACAGTCATAGGGATTCATCGGGCCTATAGCTGATGAAGTGATGTTTCTACCTCTAAACATCTGTGTCAATCATTGTGTGACTGAGAAAAAGCGTAATTGAAACAGACTTTGTTTCTGCCTCTTCACTGAATCCATTAATGTTTAAGCAGTATGTGAATGTTAGCATCAGGCTACTTTATCTAACTTAGTGATGTACTCAGGGTTGACTCAAGAGGGAATCAAATGCATTATTTAGACATGCTTTTAATTATGAAGTGCTTGAGAAGGAGGACATAATGCAATACATTTTGCTGCAATACAGCAGCACAATGTTGCTGCTGTAAAAATCGTGTTTTATTAAATAGCACTATTACTTATCATTTAAATTGTTTTAAATAAATCATACAAATAACCATTGTTTATTTTATTTTTCTTGTGCTTGTACTATTGATGGCAAATATATATATTTTTTTGTGTCTGACCTTCCTGCATAGTTATTAGTGATGGGAAGTTTGGCCCTTTCTAGAGAACTGGCTCTCAAGGAACAGTTGGCTCTTTCTACTACTAAGTGGCTCTTAATCTATTATCATCAGCAGTCTCATATCTTAGCTGATGAGACTTACTTAGTATGTTATTTAGTTAACATATTAAGGAAATATGAAAACTTAGTATGTTAAATCCTTTTACATTTAATGATTTTTTTAAGAAACTGTGCTTTTTGCATTTGCCATGTTTGTTCTGATACAGAAGCAAGCATTCTCATGTTTGCATATTTTCATCAAACTTAATTTTTATTGAACAAAAAAACACATGAACAAAACATTGCATGATAATAATGTCTTTAAAATGCAGCCAAATGCTGTTTTTGTGGGAGACCCACCACTAATAGCTACCATTTGGTTCTAGCTACAGAAATATAGAATGCCATCAGAATCAACCAATTAGAACCTCTGAGGATCACCCTGGTGTATGTGGCGATCACTGCCTCCTCTCTCTGCTACGCTTGAGCTGGTTCACCACACCAAAGTCTGCCATGAATGCTATGGCAAGTTAGCATGACCACTTGCTAACTGTTTATCTGACAGCTGAAAAACAGTTTTCCTGTAACAGGAAGTTGTTTCTTTGCTCCTATCACACTGAGCAGTGTCTACATGAGGATCATTGACAACCCCAAGGCCCTCCTCCTGGCTCTAACTCAAAGTACAAAATACTGGAATCATGTGTTACCTCCTTGTTCTCCAGACCGTTTCTATTCAGTTGGTGCAGCAGGGGCACATCTAAAGGTCTCATGGCAGTGGCCCTCCAGGACTGGAGTTTGACACCTGTGCTTTAACTGGTTGTTTCTGATGGAGCGATGCATTTCTTCAGACAGCAATAGTAGCTCTAGGGGGAGGCGTTTCTTCATTAAAGAAAGTGGTTGTTGTCCACCTCTTTAACGCTCAATAATATGACAGGTTCAAGCTGACTTCAGCAGTTTAAATGAACTCAAACTGAAAATGTTGACATCCAGCATGATTAGTGGATATTAACAATTTTGTGCTGTTCAGGAACATCTGACTTCTGCATCACTATTGGATTTTTTTTCAGAAATATTGAAGTTGCTTTAAAGGTCTCATAGTAGTTTGAAACAGATCCAGACAGACTCACCAAACCAAACCAGTTGTGAGGCAGACAGAACTTGATTTTGACAGGTCTTCCTGTCAAAACTGAGTGAGAAGAGAGCTCCAGGATTATCAGTGGCTTCACAGAACCCTTTACAAACTTTGTGTTGTTTTGCAGAACAGCAGCTGAATGCACTGAACAGAAAAGGGAAGCAGTTTGTGGCTCTTCCCTTTTCTGCACTGCTGCTCATGGTGGTGACCTGACACCACACACTGCTTTCAAAGCGGTAGGTTCATTGCTTTGAATAATTCAAATGTCCACATGAAAGTAAATTTTTTGTGTTGATTTGGAAGAGCAGTCCTTCCTTTTCTGCCCTCAGTCTGGTGGATTATTTATTTCTGGATATGTCCTGTAGGTGTGCTGGACCTTGAGCAGAGTCATGCATGTGTGAATCACATGCAGCTTGCTTTTTATGGCAACCTCCACTCCTCCCCTCACACTGGCTTTTTCCATCCTTCTGGACCTACAAAAATCAAGCGAGGGAGAAGATCCTCAACCAAATAACTTTTGCTGCTGTCATTAGGAGATAAATATGGATGCTGGCAGGACAAAAAAAACTTGCTTTTAGTGAATATGTGATAAATGGGACTAAAATACACAGCTGGACTAAACTATAAAAGTGAAGAAATTCAGTGAGAAACAAGGAACTGTAGAAGAGTGAGAAGAAACACTTCTTTAAAAAGTAAAACTGTCTCTAACAGCTGACCCAGTTCCTCTTCTGGACTGGTGTTACTGGATAAAACGGGGACCTGACACCACAGCAACCTAAACGCCTTAACACTAATGATTCTATTTTACATTTTTGTTTATTAAATGGATCCACGATTAGTTGAACATGTTGGCCTAAATGTGTTTTAATTTTTATATTGACTAAAAAATTACTGTTTATGATACATTGTAACTCAGTACTGTAGGTTCCAGTACAAAACCTTAAGTACTATGTAATGCGTGATGCATATTGCACATGTAAATATGGCGACCTCAAGGGGTGAAAAATATAAGATAAATTTTTGGAAGCAAAGTTTTTTGTGTATCACGAACAGCATTTATTTTTTTGTTAATAGGAGTATTTGAACATATTTAGGCTAATTGTGGATCCATTTTCTGTTTACTAAGATATTTCATTCTCACTGCATTCTCAACACACACCACTAAAAGTCTGATTATAGGTTATATTTGCAGTTCACATTGTGCAAGCAGAGAAACAGTCACTTCTAAACTTCACTCTTAATGCGGTGTTCTCTGGAGAGTTCTCAAGGTTTCTCAAATAAAGTCTCTTGTTACAATTTGTAACAAGAGTCACCTGCACAATGTTAGTTATCCTTTTCTTTTATATTTTTAAAACCATATCAGACTAGATGTCAAGCAAATCTGAAAATCTCACTAGTAGAAAGATGTAGATCAACAAAGCCAGGTAGAAGCCAAGAATGTGGCTAATGAACAATGTGTCATTTTTGGACAGACCAAGATATTCATTGTAGATGAACAGTTCATTATTTCACCAGAAACTATGGAAACATGTTAAATGTGAAATTATTTGCTCACTCTAAGTAATCAACAGCAACTTATGTTTTAACTTTGCAGTCATATCACAGAGCCAACCTTTCAAAAAGCATAATGATGCTGAGATATTTAACGGGGTGTGAATAAGACTGGCATGCACATGAGTAAGTAAGTCTTCATTAATATTTAAGACTGTTATCATAAAGTTTCATTCGGTAAATCATGGCACTTTTAATACAAAGTTGACATGATTCAAAATGTCTTTATGACAACTTGATATTAACCAAGAAATTGTGAACTGATATAAATTTGTCATAAAAGTATTACTGATTAGACTTTAAAAATTATGTAGCTTTATGTTATTAAAGCTAAAGTTTAATTAGTAATATTGGGCTTTTTATCAGCTTCTTTCATCTCGTTTTGATTTTGTGACAATGTTGTCAACTCTCACTGCTCAATAAACTTTAAAGTTGGTCTACCGACAGCTCCATCCATTATTGCCTCCAAACGTGAAGTCAGTCTTCTGCACATGTTGCTTTGGGGTCATAAGCCATTCTCATGGAAAGAATGGTTCTGTGTGGTTGCAGTTGCAACATTCAGTAGTATGAATAACCAAGCAAAAAAAAAAAGAAAAAATTTAATTTCAAAACCTTTGGATTTTAGTATCAAGACCTGCTGTGTGGTCATGATACTCAGTTGTTGATTCGCCTGTCATGAACATGAGTAAAAGGCCTCTTGTTCTTCTGTCTGCACACACAAGTTAGGCAAGGGATGTGGCTTTTATGCTTATGCATACATTGCTGCATCATATGTTGCTGCTATATTAATCATTCACAGCGTGAGTAAACTTGAATTTGTGAGTTTAATTATACTTTTATTTTTTCAATCTAATGTTTCAATGACCACGTTAACCCCAGGAAGTTATTTGAATTTCTTTCAAATAATTTCTTTCTAAAATAAAATTACAAATATTGATGCTTCTGTACCATTACTGTATGACATTAAAAGAAGTACTGGCAGGTCTTTGTTTTACCTACTTAAAGTCTGGATAAGAGGTAATCTGACTGTCAGTGAACCTGGACACCATGACCCCACGATCTGCAGTTGGGTTACAAATCCAGTTTGTTGTCCATATAATCTATTTATATACATCAACCACCTCCACTTCTTCTCCAATGATGGAAATAGAGTTTGATCTGGAATCCACAATCTCCTTTGTTTCGTTTACATTGAAGATGACATAATTGTTTCTACACCATGACACAAAGTGATCCGCCAGCTCTCTATAATCAGCCTCTTGTTTAGCTCAGGATTCCAGTCAACATAGTTGGAGAAGTCAGGACTCCGATAAGCCACAGTTCACAGTACAGTTATGTTCATAATAATAGCAGTGTGTTTAAAAAGGTGAAATTCTTTACATAAATTGCATTTTAATGAACACAAATGCATTGGGGCTATTTCAAATAAAACATTTTTTAAAAATGTGGAAAAAGTAATTGAATATTACAATATTTTACATAAAGTCAAGAAATACAATGTTAAAAAATAGCAGTGCTGACATCTTTCTTTACAAAACTTAAAAATGAGCTATATAAACTAAGAAATGCTGGAAGATTCATCTTTCCTGCGAATCATAAACTAATATTTAGTTGCTGGTAGCATAATCTGATTGTTGCAGTTGCAAAATTTGGCTTGATTAAAGCGGAACTCAAAAATGCACTCAAGGGGGATCTTGTCACAGGAAATTAGGTAAAATGTGTTACATAATTTAATTTGATGAGAAAAATAAATATCCAACCACTCAATAATAAATTAATAGATTTTTAGCAAAAATTATTGATTCAGAAAACCACAATATTAAGAATTAGTCATAGTTATCCTGAAATATATATCAGTAAGCAAAAAACAAAAACCTCAAAAAAAAAAAAAAAAAAAGAAGAGTGGTATCACCAAAACCCCCAAAAAAGTAAAGTCCAGATCTCACTGGGAGCATCTTTTTCCCTCGGTGGCGTCCTCCTTGCTCTAGGCGGCGTTTCCTGGGTGCAAACTCCGAATCCTGTTACTAATGCATCCTAAAATAAGGGTCACCTGTTTAACACCTGTTTTTTTCACATAATCAATGACCTCACTAATTGAACTCTGCACTGCTATTTTGAACACGCCCCTTTCAGTAAATTATTCAGTTTCACAGAATTAGCAGCATATATATAATGCCTGTTGAGTCTGCTGGTTTTCTATACCTTTACTAAACCCCCTAGAAACTTACTTGCGGTGTAGAAGTTGAAATTCAAACAAAAACAGTGATTTTTTATCTTTCTAGTGATGTGGGACTGCTATTATTTTGATCTCAACTGTATCACTTATGAACGCTTTAAGCTGTATTTTCATCACTTTTAATTTGTTCAGTTTAGAGCCGTAGGGTTATGTTATGTTATATTAACTTATGTGGCTACCGAATGGTGATATTAATTTAAATGAATGGAAAATGGGACAATCAGCAACTCCACCTGGTTAAACTAAGAATGAGACCCAACGGTAATCGCAGGAGTGAGCAATGCTTTAAAAACAAGCCAGATGAAGTTAACAATAGTTTATTACATTAAAGTCAATGAGAATATAAAAGCAGCAGTCAATAAAAGTCTTGGCAAAAGCAGAAAACAGTCTTAGGGAAGGTGGGTGGGGGACGTGGTCCTCTCGCCAGGACTCTGTCCTTTTCAAATGCTGTGTGCATCACTATGATTCTGAAATCCATTTTACAACCTCCGCCCTCAGTGTCCCGCGATGCCCCTGGGGTTCCGGACTTGCACTCTGGGAACCTCTTATCTAGAGAACCAAATGTTTTCGCCAAACCAACAAACTATCGTTTATTATCAAAGGATTATAAGTACATTGATGCTAAATATGGCTCCCAAAAACTTTATCAAGTCCTGATGCATCAGAACAAATCTTATGTTTGTACTTGATGTGACCTGGAAGCTCCGTTCACACTTTTCTGGGTAACAGGAAGGAGCATCAGAGATAAAGCTCTTCCTTCCTGTCTTCATATCAGCAGAGCAGCGACAGCAGCTTTCTGGTTCCGTTCTGATGCTATTTCTCGAGCTTTTAGGGATTATTTCATTCTGCCTGGAAAACATCCCCACATCATCTGGTCATTTCTTATTATTTGATATATTAAAAAGTGACCCTGAAGATATAGAAGGAACAAACGACAACAAAACTGCCCCAAATAAGTCATTTCAGGTTTTACTTTTATCAGGAGTCCTTACACTGAAGTACAATGATATAACCATAGAAACAATTTCACAGAGGCACAAGAACAAAGCATCAATGAGAGAGTAAGGCAATTACTGAGGAAGAGGAATGTCTGACAGGGAGTTCTAAGATCAACAGTGTTAATCACATTCCATCCTTCTGTTAGCATCAGGATAGCACTGACCCTGCTCACATTACATCCATCCAATACCTTCTACAGTGCTTAGCTTGGTCCCGGGAAACAACCATGAAAAATGCTCAATGGAGACGGACAATAGTTCTTGAGTAATAACAGTTTATAATATTTATGCTTGCAATGCTTCCTCCGATTTGTACTCTAAACAAAGTTCACATTATGAGTTGGTGCATTTACATATTTAAAATGATGGATATTTTTAATATTGTTGCATTTAAAAAACTAGAAATGATAATTAAAAATAAGAATAGATTTTTCAGTATTTCGCTTGCTGCTCACCGATCAGAACCAAGCAAGGAATATTAGCTAAGTTCAACTCTGGCCAACTGATCAGAGCACCTTAAGACAGGGTTGTTCTCCAGGTGTGCCTACAGTTGAGAATCTTCCAACAGATCAGTTTGTGACATCTTGCGGATCATATAGTTGAGAATTCCTCCGTGTTGGTAGTAAGTCAGCTCCACGTCGGTGTCAAATCTCATGCGCACTTTGAACGTCATTCCTGTGTCCAGCTGTGAAAGCAGTAGAGCCAAACAAACAGGTACCACGTTCAGAGCTAATTAGGCGTCAGCAGGAAAGCCTTGTCCGGTGCCTACCTTCACATCCACGGTCATGCGGGGAATGAGCTGCTGAGGGATGATGATGGAGTAGCGCTCTCGGCCACTCAGCCCCAGGCTGGCAGCTGTGTCTCCGGGCAGATACTCCAGAGGGATCACTCCCATTCCAACCAGGTTACTGCGGTGGATCCTCTCATAGCTCTCTGCTAGAACGGCCTTAATGCCCTATAGGAACAAGCAAGCATTCAAACATTCACTCCTGGTTTTCTTTCAGATTGACATTTTTTTTTTTTTCCAAGGACAAAAAACTTGTCCTTGGAACCATTTCCAAGAACAAGGAAGACCTTAGTTTGAAAGAAAAATTTTTTTTTCAAGTTTATGCTATAGCATCTAGAAGAGTGGTCCCCAACCTTTTTATCACCTTGGACCGGTCAAGGCTTGACAAAGGCCCTGGGGTGGTAGAGTGATGAACTGTCAGACAAGGCTTTTCCATGTTGGTGTGCCCGCTAAAGCAGGGGTGGGCAATCCTGGCCCTCAAGGGTGGGTATCCTGCAACTCTTAGACATCTCCCTGGTCAAACACACCTTCAAAAGTCCACTTCATAGGTGAACTTGACTGCACCTTCTAAGTGCAGTCAGGTGTGTTGAAGTAGAGACACAACTAAAAGGTGCAGACCCCCGAGGTCTGGAGTTGCCCACCCCATGCCACAATTTAAAACTTTTTTGCCCCGATTTTCCCCTTTCGACAATATTGGACCCTTCCGAGTTCTAAGATTGTCAACTCACTTGTGATACCAATCATCCTGCCTGTGTGGTGTGCTACGACTGATTGGATCCAATTGGTAGAACGTTGGACCACTCAAATCAAAAATTGATATCGCACTTGATGGTGAAGAAGAAGTCTTCCATCTTGTTGTCCTCACTAACATAGATCTATCGGTCTCCAGCTAGCGCAGCAGCTTCCCCCATATAAACTCCAGCAATTACTGTTGACCCTCAGTGCTCTCTTAGAGGCCAAAAAGGCGTAGGTTCTTCCTTCGTCCTCGTTTCTCCAGGTCGTCGGTCTTACCTTCCAAGTAGGATATTCGCTTCGGGGCTTTGGTAAGATTCGCCGTACTAGTTCCTAAAAGTTCCTCCATTGACATGATTCTGTTTTCAGCCTCTTCCAGTCTAGTAGCATTAGCCGCAACATTTTGCTTCACCTCTGCTATGTTTTTCTCCAAAGAGGCGATGGACTTCGTCTTTTCACCCATAACGTTATCTACGCTGTCCAGTTTGTTTCCAAATCCACCAAACTCTGAATGCAACGAACGAAGTTCAGCTAGCACGTCACATATCAGTACTAGCGGTCCCCTCTTTGTCTTGATCTGTTACCGAAAATAATTTTTGTGTGAAAATATCACATAAACTGGATCCGAAAATTTTGACATTTTCGGATCCAGTTTACGTTTCTAATCCTGTTTTTTCTTTTTTTTTAAGTTTGGATGCAGGCCACATGGAGCATCCACTTTAAGTTGCCATCTTGGCTCGTGGTTCCACAGCACCCCCAAGTATCGTTTTTCTTAAGTTAAAGAATAAGTAATTCTGTTTTAGTTTTTTAATCTGTATTTAGGTACAATATGCTGACCAAAAGTTGAACCCTTTGTTTGAAGAAGTTCAAGTTATTCTTTCTTTTATTTCAGTGTGCTATGACGGTAGTTATAAACAGTCCATAGTGTTCAACTTGTGGTAAGACTTAATATTCATGACTTTGTTAATATACCATTTGACACTGCAGTAACACTTAATGACATCTTCATACCTGTTGCTACTTGTTTCACTTTACTTGAGCTAAGAGTTGAAATTAATGACACTGTAATAACTGGTTCTACTTTTTCCATTTTACTTGATGGAAGATTAATTATTAATGGCTTTGTTATTAAATCATTTGACAGTGCAATAAAACTTAATGGCATCTTTATTATTGCTCCTACTTGTTCCACTTTAATTCTGGTTGGAGGAAATATTAGTAACACCAGTTTAAAGTCCCTCCACTGGCTCCCTGTAGCTCAAAGAATCGATTTTAAAATACTGTTGTTAGTTTATAAATCACTGAACGGTTTATCACCACAATACATTAAAGATCTGCTGTTGTTGTATCAACCTGCCAGACTCTCAGGTTCTGGTTCTGGTTCTGCTCTGCATCCCCAGAACCAAAAGAGGAGAAGCAGCTTTCAGCATCTATGGACCAAAAATTTGGAACAAACTTCCAGAAAACTGTAAAACAGCAGAAACCCTGACTTCTTTTAAATCTCAACTAAAAACACACCTGTTTAGAGTTTTATTTGAAATGTAATATGTAATAATGTATTGTTAATTCTATGTTGCATGACTTTGTGTTTTTGTGTTTATGATGTAAAGCACTTTGAAATGCCTTGTTGCTGAAATGTGCTCTACAAATAAAATTTGATTGATTGATTGATTGATTGATTGATTGATTGATTAATGACTGTGTTGCTAAAACTTTAGACATCTTAACATCTGTAACTCGCCCAATGTTTAGGAGGAAATATTAATCACACAATTATAATGATCTCATAACTGTCACATTTAAAACTAGCAACAAATGACACGGTAATGTAACACACAAAGATACATAACATTTAAAATTTTGATAATTAACTCTCATGACATATTTGTGACAGATGATGATTCTTGGTTAATGAAGAGTTGTTATAAAGACATTTTGAATAATTATCAATGTTGCTTTTAATGTGTCATTATTTACCAAATGACACTGACGGTCACAAATATTCACAAAGACTTATTCATGTTTATGACAGTGTCATGTCAGTCTTATGCACACCTTGTCAAATAAAGAGATTCGTCTCATTTATGCTTCAGAGCACATGTTCATTAACTTTTATCTGATTCTGTTCAAATAAAAAGGTGCATTAAATAATTCTGTCACAATATGCGATTAACAAAACAATCAATCATATGATAAACTAAAATTAGCTCAATGATGTCCTTTTTGATTTTTAATCTGGAAGGGAAATTTTGTTTAAAGAGACATCAAAATCCATTTTATTTATGGTTTTGGTGGTGTGTAGTTTTTATTTCCAATTTATTTATTGCTTTCTTGTGTTTATTTATAATATGTTCCAGTTCCAGTGAGAAGTGTTCTTTACAAAATTAAACATTATTTCTTTTGAAGAGGGAGACTGTGCTTTATTGTGCCATTAGTTTTACATTGTCTCCCATCCCCCCAAAATGTAATGGACTAATTAACTGTGCCATGCTTTGTCAAAACTTGTTATAAAACTAGTTTTGTAACAATAACAAATTTTACTGTACAATAAATGATCCCAAAGTTATTGGGATAAATGATCATGTTGTTTTGAGACCATTTTCAAGTAGTATTATGGTAATGGTGTGATGTCCACATGGTGCTCTGTGTCTTTTGTTTTGAGCTCATTTCAGTTATTCCTTGAACTCGTGTCGCTTCCTGATTGTTTGCCTTCTTAAGCCTCTCTCAGTCATAACCACGCTGCCAGATTATCGGACTCTTTCAGCAAGTAGTTTTCCAGCTCTCCTATCTCGCCCTCATCAGTGCAACCACGCTCTTGTTTCCCGAATTTGCCCCTTTTGCCTTGCCCTTTTGTCTAATGCTGATCGCCCATCTGGATCTCAACCCACGCCTGTTTTGGTTACACTGCTCTCGCCCACTCTCACGGATTCTGCTCTCAGCCCCATTGAGCTAGTTGAGCCCAAAGAATCAGAATGAAGACTTATAATTACATTACTTACAATTTTTGCTAAAAAGAGAAAAACAAAACAAAAAAAACAATGCTAAATCAGGCAAATTTAGCGTTTCTTCTTAGTTCCAGGAACTAGGAAGAACTAGTTCCAGGAACTAGTTCCAGGAACTGGATGTAGATATAGATTTTATTCTTACAGCGTTGGGTTGAGTTCTACCAAAAATCTGGCTAGCTCAATAAGTCAAACCATCAAGTCAAACACTGCAAAAACACTAAATCTGACCAAGTATTTTTGTAGAGTTTTCAGAGCAAATATCTTAGATCACTAGAAACAAGACAAGAAACCTTTCAGCAAGATATAGGAGCTTGTAATTCTTGAATATTGATAGAAAGTACTAGTTCCACTGGCAGAATTTCTCACTTAAGACAAGGCATTTTTACAACTAGAAAATGTATCTATTTTTACTGTTCTTCTGCATCCTGACACCATTGTCTGCATTCTTTGACATTTCACTAATCTTCAACACTATCCAGCCAGGATTATTATGTGAAAATCTGGTTAAAATGGATGTACATTTTCGCATCCATCAATGATAGATTATTGACTATCTGAAAGCCAGACCTCAGTTTGTGAGGTTACAGAGCTGCAAGTCAGACTGCATAATATGTAACATTGGAGCTCCCCAGGGAACTGTGCTGTCTCCCTTTCTATTCACCACCTGCACTGCGGACTTTAACTGGGCAATATGCCGGCAATTTTGTGATATTTCCACAGTTGTGGTCTTGAGTCCTCAATGCCCAAGATCGAGACAAGACCGAAACCAAATGCAGTTGAGCCTGAGAGGAGACCGAGACATCAAAAGGTCGAGACCGGTCCTTAGATCAAATAATCTGCAGTGCAGCTGCAGTGTGGAGCTCACACACCAGCTTCTATTCATTTTTATAAAAACTAATCCTGAGACTAAAGTTTCAGACCAGGAGTCCAAGTCAAGTACTTGGGGCACAAATTTAAGTCAAGTCTAAAATACTATAGTTTCCAACACACACAACCACATTCAGAGTCCTAAAATGTGGTTAGAAATAGTTTCATTCTTCAAAAAATATGCTTTTATGTTTCAATAAAATTCTGGTTTCACTGTTAATATAAACTTTTATCAAATCACACACTTCTACTTTCTCTTAAGTATATAGAGACAACATAATGTCGCGTTATCTCAGAAACACTGTTGAAGAAATGGACCAAAAGGCCTTAACAAATTGTGAAATTTCTAGACTTTCTCGTTTTGATTGGAGCAGAGAATGGCATTTTCACTACATATCCACATCCCTCTGTTTTTCAAAAAAAAAGGGTGGGATGTGCAGCTCACCAGGAGAAACGGGCCCTTTGCAGCCCAGTCCCTGGAGCTCCCTGAGCCATACTCCTTCCCAGCTAGAATCAGCAGCGGCACACCGGACTGCTTGTATCTCTCGGCTGCATCAAACACGTCAAGCTGCAAGAAAAAAGGAACCATCACAAAATCACAGATGATTTTGTTCAATTTGATACTTTTAGTGTAAAAAGGACATGTAACAAATGAGTTCTGTTGTAATTTTAGTATAGAACTGGTTTAGTCAGACCGTGTCTCCAGTAGGAAAGTGAATGGTTTGGGGTGCCTGCTTGTCAAGGAACTTGTTAAAGAGGCGGATGTTGGCAAACGTCCCTCTGGCCATGACTGCATCGTTACCTCTCCGAGAGCCATACGAGTTGTACTCTCTAGGAGTCAGACTGTCAAAACACGAACAGAGTTAGGCAGAAACTAAACGTACTAGAAACCACAGAACTCAATCCAAAGCAGGACAAAGATTAAAAGAGCTAATGAGATCACGCTGATAATTTTAGGATTTCAAAAGTGCAAACATGACAGTTTGCAGATAACCCACCCTCTCTCAGTGAGGTATCGTGCTGCAGTGCTGTTCCTGGCAATGTTTCCTGCAGGAGATATGTGGTCTGTTGTGACGGAGTCACCCAGGTTCAGCAGAACGTAGGCATCTTTTATAGACTCAGGAGTCGGCAGTTTCATGGTCTGAATCAAGCCCAGGAGATACAGATAAGAGCTCAAACCACACAGTAACACCTGACATTTTAAATGTAACTTATTATGCTTCCATAAGGGGATCCATGATTAGTAGTAACAATAAATTTTTTTTGACAAATATTTATTTTTTTATGTAAAAACAGCACAGTATTTTTTCAATACTGTAGGCTGTTTAGGTTTTACACATTTTAATAAAATATTGTCACGCAAACATTGCCATGTTGTTCATGGGGCAATGCATGCTGGGTAAATGATGTCTCTAGGTCTGACTGCACTAGCTCCATCCAATCAAATCAGAGAAGAGTAATGTCTTTAAGCTGTTTCAATTTGAACCGGAGCGCATTGAAATCGATGGGAATGTAGAAATCACAATGAAGATGACAAGGAACAAACAGAGGAAGAGAACAGAGTTGCCCACAGCAGCTGGTGTTTTCCTGCTGCCACCTCCAGCTTCATAAATGTAACAATGAATGACATGAACCCCTGGTCAGATTGTGTGATTCAGTAAGTAGTTCTATAGCTCTGTGTCCGGTCCAATAACAGTTGTTTAAGGTCCAGTTTTGGGCCGGCATTTTTTGCTCTGGTGGCGGCTTTCTTTTTTTCATGTAGGAAATCATCCAAACGCCTCTAGCTGTTTTTTTTTTTTATTATAGCAAACGGTGACACAGTGTGGCATTATCTAAAATTACAACAGGCAAACACAATATGATAAACAACTACTCAGGTAAAGTTAGCCTTTCTGTATTTACAGTATGGACCCAACGGTGTCAGCCCAGCACTGCCTGATGATTTGTGACTTTATTTTCTGGAGGTTTTTGAAATGGCTCATTTCCAGACACCAAAATGAACTTATTGCTAAAGACCAAAAGGGTGGTTTTGAGCATTTGTGCTGCTTTTAAAAGCTGTAGAAACCCAAATGGAAATAGAAAATGTGCAAAATGTAAATTTTACACAATATGTTCCAAAGAGGTTTTGTACAGCTGCAGAGCAGTGATGTCAAGAGTGTCAGGGTCTCATGGTGAAAGGTGAATCTTTGCCAATGTGAATCTGACTCTTTGTTAGGCATATTTGCACATCACATAACAGTTGCACATTTACGGAATGAAAATGTGTTCCACTTCGAGAAGAAAAAAAAATTCAGTGGATTCAATTCAATTCAATTGTAAATTAAATTCTGTTGTTGGTTATAACGTTGTAGTGGCAGGTTTTTTTTTTTTTTGCAACAAATTCTGGGCAAAACTTTTTCCTTACATGGGGTCAGAGAATATGAAAGTGGTGCACTACAGTAGAGAACTACAGAGTTCTCCATATCACTGAGAGATAGTTTGTTTCCATGTCTTTGGTAGCACCAAAAGACTAATACAATTTACTCTATGTGTCTATATTTGAAGAGGTGCAGAGTTAAGCTTCCTTACCAATCCATCAAAGAAAGGTGGTGACTTGATGTAGGTTGATTTATCATCCCAGGTGTACAGCTTATCAGAAGGAGCCACCAGAGAGTTCCAACGATCATTCACTTTCTGCAATAAAAAATACCTTCAACCCTAAAGTTTTGGATTGTTTTTTTTACAGTGTATTTACCAGATACTCATTTGATAGCACCTCAATTTTGTCATAGACTTCTTTGAACATTGATGCAATGACAAACGTTCTCTCCACTGCCTGGATCTCATCTCGAGTGGGCCAGATATCCCTGAGGAAGATTTGTCTGCCTTCTGAGTTAACAGCTGCATTGGAGAAGAGGAAGGATGACATTTAGAGAATTTGAATTTGATGTTTTAGCTATTTATATGAGAAAGGTAAAAATCTCTGAGGTCAATTGAAAAAAACCCAGTAATGTTGAGCTGTGTATTGGCTTATTCTTGGTACATCGGGATAAACTATGACATTTAAATTCCAGCTCATTGATGAGTCATTTGGAATAGTCACTTAGGATTATCTTTTTAAAGGTTAATTCTGTTACATCATGATACTAATAATTGTACATCTTCATTTTTTAAATCCACCAAACCTTACTAAATGTGAAACTAAAGTGTAATTCAGGTCCAGTGCATTGAAAAGTAAAAGTTTTCAATACAGGTGCACCAATTGCAGTTTTCTGGCTAATCATCAACCATTAAAGAACCTTACCTGCCAATACTGATTGTGTTGTCTGAAAAGTTGCTAAGTCGACAACAGTGACTCACTATTACAACTGACAACTATTGTTAACCCAGTCAGTCCTCTCACTGCAGAGCAGAAGAGGACAGCGGCTGGTTTTCAGATCTTTGTGGAGGGAAATGATATCAGTGGATAAGATTGGGTTCTCATGTAAGTATCAGCTGATCTCCCAAAATGAACAAAATCAACACCCATAGTTTTCAATTTGATTAATATCAATAGAATATTGAATATCAATAAAATCAAATAGGACTAAAAATTAACTTGACAGAGGGTATGCTACAATTATGTACAGCTTTATGTTGTTCTATCACGTAAAAGTTCAATAAAATTAATTAATATTTGTGATCATTATGTGACCAGGATGAAATGGTTGAGTACTGCAGTCTCATGCAAGCCATTAGGTCTGCTTATCAGTGCATATTCTGATAAATATTGGCTACAGTACAAAGTACACACTGTACTTTCTATCAAATTCACTGACAGGAAGCTAGATCTTCCATTTCATCACAGCTTTGAACCACTTGACCTTTTAACTCAGGCATTTTCAATAGGTCCAACAGCATTATGTTCATTGTTTTAAGTAATGCCAAACAGTAGAGCAGGGGTGGCCAACCCGCGGCTCGCGAGCCGCATGCGGCTCTTCGACCAGCTCCATGCGGCTCTTGCGTTCATATAGTCGCATTCTGCCAGACTTGCAATAATGACGAGAAGTAGTCAAATGAAATGTCATTTATTGACAACAGCAGTACGCCATTACTGTTGGCAGTAACCACGCCTAAACTACACAAACAAAAAACAGTCTTTGTTTCTCTTGCAGTCTTACTCTTTCCAGTCGTTCGCTGTCTGCTCTCAAACAAACCTCTGCTCACCTTTCACTCTCACTCCCCCGTCCCCTCGCTCCCTCATTTATCCTGATGCATTCGCGGACAATGGGAAATCATACACTCTAATTTAAATCTCTAAACAGCGTAACATCCAGTAACATTTAGCACATACTGTAGGGTCGCTATAATATCCAAGTTTCGCTTCGCTTGAGTTCAATACGGTATTTTCGTCAAATGCGCATGTGCGAAGTGTTTCAGTAAGAGTAAAATCATTTGAGTAAACCTTTCGCGATCAAAATGGCAGGAAAAAATGCACAGAAAAATGAAAATATGAAGATGAACACAGGACGTTTTTGACAGAGTGGGAGAATTGATATGTTTTTGTTGAACGTAGTGGAAAGCCATTCTGCCTTATATGTCAGGTGTCCTTGTTGCATTTTAAGACTTCAAACCTTCAGCGCCACTTCAGCTCCATTAAATAACATGTAATGCACATAATATATGGAGCCCCCTAGGGGACATGGGGAACTTTTTTCTTTTGCGTGCCCTCGCAAAAGTATTGCGAGGGCACGCAAAAGAAAAAAAAAATTCCCCATGTCCCCTATGGAGCTCCGTAATAATAAAAAATTTATTGTAAATTGTTATATTATCGTTTGTTTATTTGGTTAAACGGAGTTTGTTAGCATGAGAAAGTGCACAGTGTTCAATGTTGAAAATGTCTGTCCTGTGGTCTTTGTAGTGTTAAAATAGTGTGTAAAATTTACAATAAATCTGGCTGAGCAAAAGTATGTGAGTATGAAGAAAAGATGGGTTGATGTTCATGCGTGCCCATGCATATGATGTGGCTCTTTGCGGTACCTTGGTAAAAAATGTGGCTCTTGGTCTTTGTCTGGTTGGCCACCCCTGCAGTAGAGCTAGCCCATACTGCTAATGTTAACTTTAAAGTTACGTTTTGGACAGTCATCTAAAATTGTCAAGAGACAATAGCCATTTTAAAGAAGCAGGTATGTTGTTATCTCATTATAAAACTATACTCTGTGATGAGCAAGGGATGAGACTGGAAGCTGATATTTCTTTACAGATGATCTTATCTTTTATCCTGATGCTGACCTAAACACCCAAAGAATAAAGAGACCCTACCTAACATTTTGTTTTGCTGCTATATAGCAGCATAACTCACCAATAGGTTCCTTCTCGAAGTCTATCCTCACCGTGCCAGCTATTGCATAAGCTATGACGAGTGGTGGCGAAGCCAAATAGTTGGCTCTGGTGTTGGGGTGGACTCGCCCTTCAAAGTTTCTGTTTCCAGACAGTACTCCTGCAACAACCAGATCCCCCTGAAACACAAACAAGTGTTGGATCTCACATTACAAAGAAAAAACAGAAAAATTGTATCTACCATACTAAAAGGTGATGGAAGAAGAGCTACAAAAGCAAAGGGAGTGGAATGGCAGTGCTTGTGAATAACATGGTGTAAACCATGTTACTGTTACTGTCAAGTGTCAACTCTGCAGCATGAATTGAGCTGATTGCAGTAAGTTTTCATCCATATTAGCCTCCAAGGGTTAGCCACTCGTGTTAACAGCCATCAGCTGTTGCCAACACTGCATGGGATGCCACAAGCTCAGTTGTTCCTAAGCTGCAGACACAATGTATTAAGGCTCCAACAAATGAAAATAAAAACTATGAAAAAATAATCAAAGGAAGCTGAAAAAGTTCTGTTTAGTTTTTCCGGCTGGAGACTTGGATGCACGCTGTCAACCAGATAGAAATTATTTCAATGCTGTGACATTGAAATAATTTTTTTCTGATACGGTAAAGTTTTGACCCATTTTTACTTCTTGTCCAAACACTGTTTATAATAATATAATGTTACAAGTATGCAACCCACCAATACTACAGTAAACCAAAAATGCAATGTAACAAGATCTGGAATTATAAAGGAAGCCCTGGTATCAACATAAGTATTTAGTGATCAGATTTCATGCCTTCAACTTCAAACCTTTACACTAAAACCAACTGTGGCCCACATAACACTCAACTCAGCTGCTAATTATTTCTTTATACACAAACTCCATCCACCTCTCGTTATGCTTGAAAACTGAAATAAGCATCATAGAACTGATTCCTTCATTTCAGTTCCATCAATAAGTCCTTCAACAGTGTATTCTTGGCAAATCCCAGCCATTTCCTCTGCAATGCTTCTCAGAAGCTGTAGTAGTACTGTTCACGACAGATATTCTCCAGTCTATACAATGTCCAGCCCTTTAGATATAGTTTGTCTTAAAAATGGATTTTTAATCACTTCTGAAATCATATCAGTTTCTCCATCTCCGTCAGCCATTGCATGTCAATTAAAATCAAATTCATTCATATTAATACGAGAAGTGAAGGCTGCTGACGAGTGCTGCTTTGCTCGCAAAACTTTGGGTTGAGAAGTTTTGCTCTCACCCTCCAATCAGATGTACCGAGAAGGACCTGCTGCAGCAATCAGAAAGGGGCGGGACGGATCACAGTCAGTCTCATTCATGATTTGGAAATGGGACCATTGTACTCCGGAAGTGAAGGGGGCGCTATTTCCTATGTTATCCGCGGTCTGAAATCTGTGCTATATCTTCATCTTTATGGAGCGCGGCTCACAGTTTTTAAAAAATTCTGTAGCTTTTGGTGTATTTCTAATTCTGCTCCTTAGTCGCATCTTTTTGGGCGTGCTACTGCCTCTAGAGGCATAGAGTTGGTAACACAACTAATATAATTACATTACTAATCAGAATACCATTAAGTCTTTATTATTTATTATTAATTCTGGTATTACTGGAGCCATAAAATATCAATACCTGGAATGAAATCACCATACCTTTTCATTTTCTTAAGGAAGTAGTAAAGCTATTTAAAGGACATAAACAAGACCTGAAAGTGGATCCAGCTTCTCTCGATAACGACCTGTTGAAACTGTGGCTAATTTTAAATACCTCGGGTCATTCCTGGACAGTCAGCTCAAATTTGCTGAAAATAGTGGCGATATTTTTAAGAACTGTTCTCAGAGACTCTATCTATTAAGAAGATCCAGAGATCTTGGGGTTACCCAAGTAGAGGTTGTGTGCAAGACAATGTTGAGTGTTTGAACTTTTCATCTCCTCATCTGGTTTGGTCACATGAGCAGCAGATTAACAGACAAACTTTTAAGAATACTTTCAATGGCAGGTAAAGTAGCAGGTAAATAGTGGGGAAACCAAAAACGGGAGACCACAGATAATATAGGAAATAGCAACCCCTTCACTTCCGGAGGGGAATGGTATAAGGTATAAGACTGACAGTGGTCCATCCCACCCTTTCTGTTTGCTGCAGTGAGGTGTACCAGTATTTCCAGCAGGTCATGAAAGGTGAATCTAAAAGCTGTTTGGTTTAAAGAACAGTTCTCTATGTCAAGCCGTTTTAACATAAATTTGGTTTTACCACGCTTACATTCCAGGTATCTTAAATTATTTTATGATCAGACGTTCTGCGATTTAAGATATCTTTAATTATATTTTGACAAGAGAAAATACTACTAGTATGTTAAGCAAAGTGAAAGCACAAATACAAATGACAAAGGCACTACAACTTTGAGGAAAACGCGACAACAATGAGGACAACGCGACAACTTTGAGGAAAACGCTAGAACTTTAAGGAAAACGCGACAACTTTGAGGA
>VMRN01000154.1:595076-636270 GCA_010277015.1 Poeciliopsis turrubarensis | reverse complement strand
GATAGATAGATAGATAGATAGATAGATAGATAGATAGATAGATAGATCAGGGCTAAAACTAATTTTCTAAGCTGGTACAGTAAACATCTGAACATTTTCAAATAAAATGACTGGTATTGATAATTTAGTGTAAACTGGTTATGTTGCCATCTCTGGCCCTTCAGGTATGGAATTTGAAGGTCAAAGTCTATAGTTAAAACGTCCAGTTTGACACCAGATGTTCCTGTATAATCCCAACAATGGAGGACAACCAGTTTGTTCAAATTGGTGAAAGGAAAGAAACACAGCAGAGCAAGGTTTTGTTTCCATCAAACCGTCAAGCAAATTTGAAGCAAACCTTTTCTAAATATTTCAGAAAAGATTATGGCTCTTGACTGACAGCTGTCATTTCTCCTGCTTGTGTTTTTCTATTTCATTGATCTCTATGGATATAGATTTACACATAAGTAGTTATAGAATTTGCCAGAAGAGAACTGAGCACAGTTTGAGCTTGTATACCTCAGATATTATATAATCTTCTTTTTCTGACTGCTAAGAGATTTAACTGTTTTCTGCCTTCTTCTGCCTGGTTTTGGCTTGAATCACGGTATGATTAGCTGTACTGAAGAAGCATCAACTGTCGATGATTTTTAGAGAAAGTAGCTGGTGCTGCAGCAGAAATTAAAGCATCAGAACCTGATAATGTTGTGAAATAGGGGAGAAAAATAATAATTAAAAAAAAGGAGCACCATTATGTCCTCTTGCATTTGTAGGTTGAAACCCAGTACTGGTTTAACACTTAAAAAGCTAATTGAGATTGTGTTTATTTTTATTTTTTTCTCTCTGTAGGTACTTTACTTCTTTGTGTTATAAAAATTCCTTTCCACTCTCTGCCACACTTTAGCATTTCTGCTGCTTTCAACTGCATGACACTTTCATTAATACTCTGTTCAACATGAAAGACATTAACACATGTAGTTTTCATTGACCTCTCAATATTTAGTGAAAAAATGTTTTGTTTTCTTTTACTGCAGAAAAACTACATTTCCTGAAAGCATGCATTGGGAAACAAAGACGGGTCAGTTTTGATTTAATTTGGCCTTTACACTCAATTTGCAGGCAGAGTTGATTTTTGTAAGGTGAATCCAGATGTCAAGAGGAATCCATTTGAAGAAGTGAATAATGTATTTTCTGACTTATAGTAGCAAACCGGCTCCTCACTGCAGATCTTTAACAGAGCAGGCAGACTGAGTTTGGTGTGGAATTAGAATTGTTTCTGAGGAAGAATGTTTGATAACTTCACAAGAATTGTTCAAATGCATACAGCTCAGTGCACATTGCCTTGATGCTTATGAAAACTGAGAAACATATTTAGTAAAAAGGCTTTTAAGCCTGTTGGGTGAGAAATTATGAAATGAAAAACTAGGATGTTGCCATGATGGGTGTGGAGGAAGGGGAACAAAATGCAAGCTGGCAACCAGGCGATAATAATTAAAAGGGTTTTAATTGACAATGCAAAAACTTTTTGGAGAAACTGGGAGGAGTCCACAGGGAACAAAGTCCAGGAACATGAAGCAAAAGGAGATTAACAGGAGAAATAAGCGAGGGGTCAGTGAAAGAGGAGAGGATAAATACTGGGAGAGAGAATGCTGGAGCAATGGACCAGAGCTGATGCTGATTGGTTAACAGGTTGCAGGCGTGAGGGGAGCAGTGTTGGAGAAAGAACTGCAACATTGGCCACATTTCTATTGGAAATGATGTTCCACTGATTAAAAAAAGAAAGAGAAAGTATTTTTCACTTGCACTGTTTCCAATATGTATGAAACACAATTAAAATCACACATGAAGTCAGTCATCCTGCCGCTTCCTGTCATCTTCTTCGTCTTTTTGTGCCAGTCGTGACCACATGACTTTTGGAAAGCGAAAAAGTTGTTCCCACTGCAACTTGGTGAAATACGCTAATTTTGATTCAACCAAAAATCCACCTCATTATACCGCAAAACCTTTTTATCAAAACCCCTGAGTTTCTTTGAAATTAGCATTTTTCCATAAAGTGAATTTATTTCCGTAATTCTACTTTGCACAATTACATGGTCATTGAAAACAACCTCTTTTTGGCTGAATGTAATGTCTGAAATATTTGTCCTTGTGTCTGATTCTCAACAAATCATAACAATGCCTCATTATAACGAACCTGTTATATTCTGTCAATTTCAGAAGCTAATAAATACAACCTCTATGTCCTTCCGCATATCTCTCCTGTCCTCGTTTCACAATAGGTACCATTAACATGAATACACATAATGCAAAGAGGGCATATGTGTTGTTAAGTATGAGGTGGGGCTTTGATCCAAGGTCATATCTGCTGGCTGATTTTTACAGCTCAATATGCACCAGCCACTCAGCTGTGAGGGTTGGATCATCACTGCTGTCTTTGCTGTGGTCACATTCTTAGATATACAGCGAGGCGCAGGCTGCAGCTGACGTTTTAATCTTCCCGCTTTGATGTACTGTGGGAAAACTGTGGCACTGCTGACATTTGAGTGGGTTAACCGAGAGCTCATACAAATGTAAAATTATGCTAGCAGACTTTAATTTGACAAGGAGGAATCACCATCAAGATCCAAATAGAACGTGAAAATGTTCATTTTTTTAAAATAACGACACATCAGTTGTCTGTCAGATATGAGCAAAAATCAGAAATTTACAGATGCTGTAAAAATAGAAGCATTTTTTAAAAATGTTTTATTGCTTACTTTCTTACTTGAGTTCAGGACACATAGGATTTCTATCATTATTTCAATTTGGTAAATGCCAGAATAATGAGTGACACACACTGGGATTATTGTGTCTTTAGGCAATGAAAGGAAGACCAGATGACGATTTTATGCCTTTGTGAACTTCTGAATATGTGAGCTATAAAGAGGCACAGCTGTCCATGTTTTTGAGTGCAACACATCAAACTGCTTGTTTATGCGACATCAAAGACAAATTAAAAGAAGTTGGTGGAAAATATGGTGAAAGGAGAACTGTGGACCCCCACAAGTCTCTTTTATCCCTGGTACCATATTTCAGATTCCTGAAGGTTCATCTGTTCAATTGATTCTACAGAAATATAAACATCAGAAGAATGTGCAGACATCACACTGTCCATAAAAGACAGTGTCTGTGTGTGAATTAACTCCAAAGCAACAACAAAAGATCTTGTGAAAATCCTGCTGGGAACCAGTAGCAGAATCACTTCTCACAGTGGAACCTGTTTACCCATGTTTAAATTTAGAAAAAAAAGCAAGATTACATGCAAAAGACTTTTGAATACATTTCCTCTGGTCTGATGAAATAAAAACTGAACCGTTGGACCAGAATGAGCATCATGACGTATGGTGGAGAAAACAAACATGAGAACAATATCCCAACATTAGTTGGGAATTGACTAACGTCATTTCCCAAATATAACCTTAACCAGGGTTAATCCTACATAAGGGGGTTAACAGTAGGACCTGGCTTTGGTCCCCATAAGGTTCATTGGTCTTAAGAGGGTTGATAAATATGCCAGAAATGGTTGTAAATAGGAGATCAAAACCAGTCCACACATTGCAGACACACGCACACGCATGCACATTAGCTAATTTTTCATCAACCTGCCTAATTATGTTAGTTTGAGTTAATGCAGATGAATGGAGCTGAAAACAAACAATTGAATCACTGGGACTCACATTTGTCACCAGTACAAACAAGCTCATTAGAAAAAGCTGATTATCTATAACAATAATAAATGAAAATCAAATGAACCTCCATGGCAGCTCTTAAATCTTCATACCCTATGACATGTCATTCATCTCATGTATATCTGCACTATCTACAGGAGCCATCTTACTGTCACTGATGGATAATTGAATGATAGCCAAAGTGCTCATAAACGAGTGTATATTAGAAGGAGTTTCCAGGGTTACTGGCACTTTAATAATCCCTCTTTAACACAACCGAAATACAGACTTGTTACCAGTCTGTATTTACATCATCCTAAAGTCTGAACTTGTCCTTTGCTTGAGTGTGCAGCTGTTTCAAGTTAATGGCAATATGGGCAAAGAGTTCCAAAGATCTGTCTGGCCTGTTTAAATTCACTGACCACAGCATTGCAGCGGTTTGGCTGCAAGAATCTTTTATGACTAAAGGTGTTTGCATGAAAACAGCTAGAAATATACATACATATTTGCTTTATGAGCTCTAAGCCCTGGAACCTTTCCACATGATGTCATTCTGTAAAAATTGTCTATGTGTATTTTCTTGGGATTTTAATGTGAAAGGTATTCTGCTTGTTTGAACAGGTGAACTGAACAGTTTTCCTCAAAAGAAAAGTAGCACATTGGGATTGTCTCCGAAGCTTTACTTAAGGCACACTGTAAAACTGTAAGAACAAACAATCTAAATGAAAAACCCATGTAGATGCTAATGGTCAGCATTTTCAAACATTAATAAAATATATTTATACTGCTGTAATAAGCTATGCTTAAAGAGTGATGAAAACGGTTGTCATTTTTACTTGTTTTGTCTAGTTCTTAAGGTGGTTGATGATTCGCATGGATGGCTTTAATAAATCAGCATTTTACCATCAATTCCAGCCTTCTCAAAATTGACTGATTGATTTCCTGACCTGACCATACAATGCAAAGGAAGAAAAGTGTTGCTGTTCAGTTTCCACTTACAATTTAAAACTACCTACAGGAACACTAAATCTACAAAATATGACCACTAGAGATCCAACTCTACTCAGTATTACTGACAGAACATTATAGAAAAGACAAGACAATCAAGTCCATGTTTGTTCATCTCAAGAAAAATGATCAAATTATTAGGCAATTAGACTTCAAGCCTGGGTGGAACCTCAATGCCACCTAAAGGCGAGAAGAAGAACAGACGTAAAGAGAGGAAGGACGCCAGGGTTGGACACACCAACTGTTTTGGTGGCATTGGTTGAAGAAACCCTGCTGCCATCCCTCTAGCTACTGGCTTAGATTTGATAGACTCTCATGGAGAAGTCAGGTGAATCTAGCCACTGAGTCCAGTAGTAGACTTCAGGACTGTTTGCCATCTTCTTGACGTGTGCTTGGCATTGCCACTGCTTCTGGGAGAGCAGTGCTGAAGATGAAATTCTATCCTCAGCCAGAAGGAGGATGGCGGTGAAGTTGAGCCAATGTTGAAACAGCCTGCCATACTGGCAGTTTGCCTAACAAAGACTTTGTCTCCCACAGGTTTGGCAACAAGGTTAGGAAGACCGACCACCAGCAGTGACCACCAGCAGTGAAAGAGTAATCTCTGAAACAAGTTCATTACTGCCCCGATGAAAGATTGTTTTCTCTTAAGAAAAACTGTGGTGTTCTTCTGTAAATAAATGAGCAGCACAATAAAGTAGAAAATTATTTTTTATGCATGGAAAACATAATCAGATTTTCCATGAATGATTTGGAGTCACATTCGACAAAAAAAAAACAAAAAACACAAAAAAAAAACCAGAAGTTCATTAAATTTAATATTTTCCCTTTGATTTTAGTGTCAGTGAACATTTATGTGTAATCTTCAAAGAAATCGGGATTGTAAACATTCTCGACTTTACATTGTCTGAATTGGAAGTCATGTATTGTGTCTTACACTTTGTGTATGTGTGCCCTGTTAGTATCAGCAGTTTATGACTGTCAATACTAACAGTATAGCAGCATGGTTTGGAAATAATAATAATAATAAAGTCTTTGTTCTTATTCTTTGGCCACACTCATCTTCCACACTTTGTATTCCATAGCTGCTATTATTCAGCATTCTGTTCAAATATTCAGTTGCCATTAACCTCAGTTTTTAACAGCCCAATAGAGAAATCAGCACCTTCCTTAGAGAGCTCAGAGGTCTTTATGTTGTTAATAACTTTAAAAACTACTCCAGCACTCCTGATTATTCCAATCAGTCGGTTGCTGCTGCTGCTGTCCTCAGAGTTGCAAAAGGTAAAAGAAAATAGTTTAGTTCAGGCTGGGTCAAGAGTTTCAATCAGGCTCAAAATGTTGAGAAGTTGACAAAAAGAGAACTTCACGTGTAGTTTTGGGAGATTGTAAAATGAAATGCATCAGATAATTCTTTGTGTATATCATTAGTTATCCAGATAACTTCTGACCTAACACTGTTTATTCAGTGTGAAGTCTGACTGAGATGGCCATGGAAGAAGGCTGATTTTTGAAATTTCTGCGTTTCTCCAGCTGTATTTTCTAGACTTATTAGTAGCTTGACAAACCCTGTAATGATCTGCTCTCAGTTTTCAAGTAGGAACTGAAAGATCTTTTCACAGATCCTTTGGAACGACTAATAGTTCCTGATATCATTAACTCTAATGGGTTTCCTTGGCGTTTGGAACAGAAACAGGCCCACAGCATCACAGGTCCTCTACCATAAATATAACTGACAACTTGAAGTTCGTCTTCGCATATTTCTCTCCTTTCGTGCAAAAAACTGAATATTCATATTTATCATAATGTTTATATTGTCTATGGTGGTTGACAACAAATATATCGTGTATTAACCTGTACTGTGTACTTTTCAGTGATGTTCTACTTGCTATTATTATATATGTATATGGTGTTTGTCGATGTGGTTTCATGGACCAGTTGTTTTTCTCTTTTTCTGCAGGTGTAAACAGACATCTAAGGTGTTGTCTTGTGTTCTCTCTATCCTTCTTTCCTATCCTCTAGTCTTATCTCCTTCAAACATTCTTCTTACCTTTCTCAGTTTCTATTTCAGTTTTGTTCCATCTCCTTGAGCATCATAGCGAAAACTGTAATGCTCCACTTATGAAAGTAAATCTATTGGATTAAAATCTTTCAAACTTCAACAGAGTCCACCCCTCCAGTAAGCAATTGTTTCTCAATAATAGTTGAGAAATAATTTGCATGCTCAAACTTCTTTTGAGCATGCAGTTTAAGTTTCCCACATATTGTTGTTTAAATTCTTAATTTATTTAGTTTTTACCTCAAAATTCTTGTATGCCAAAAGTTTGGAACTCATTACAGTTTCATTTTGAATCTGCTCACTAACTTGCAAAATTAACATTCATTTCTGAAATTCAAAACTCAAAGATGTATGGAACCACAGAACAGTCATAGTGCAACTCTTCAGTCAAAGAATCCTTGCCCTGAGCTTCATTATTCAACCTGCACACAGGGCCAAACTAAACCAACACAGTTCTTAATGACATTGACACAGAACCGAAATAGATCAAACTTGAGTTCCTCTGCAGTCTTGGCTCTTCAACAATAGGAAGTCCTGTTTTCCTCAAAGGCCCGCAACAGGCCAAGAGCCAGCGTGACACTTGCAGTAATTGAAAGCAGTTCCAATCCAAATGAAGTCAACTGTGGCCTGCTTCGTGGCTCATCAGTCAGTCTGATGTAGGGGCTTCCTGATGCTTTGCAGAAAACTTCCTCAGACACGGGGACTCTGTGACATCCCATTGTCTCTCTGCGTGTCTCGTCTGTGCGTGCCAGAAAACTAGTTTGTTGTGTTGTAAACTCCAGTGAGTTGCCTTTCTCCAACACTGCTCGTGTTGCCCTTTCATGCATGCCTCTTCGTTCACTCGCCTTGTCTGCTGTATGTTTTCTCCTTTTTGGGAATCTAATTAGGTTTAAACAGCGATGAAAAAAACATTCTGAGGGTCTGGTAGGACTTAGGGCTAATACCTTGAATAAACAGCTGAATCAATATGTTTTTAAACGTGTGGGACTGTGGACTCACTGGACTAATGTGGATGTGTTCATATTTATGTGTATGTGAGGCAGCCATTGAGTTTCTAGGTTTTAGAAAATGCCATGTTTTATCTGAGGCTTGAAACGAAAGGTTGGGGATTAGGCAGCAGCATCACTAGGATTGGAAGAGGGTCTGTTGGAAGCCATTTGAGAAGTTATGTTAGGCCAAAACATTTTGATAAATAGATTTTTAAAAAAATATTAGTAGTTGCAGATCATTTGAAGGACATTACCTGTATCAGTTACTTTTCCCTCTGTTTTCTCTGGAATAGTTGTTTTCTTTATCTTATTACTCTTCTTGATCAACAAGTACTTTTAATATTAGCCAAAATGCATGTAGTGGACGTTTCCTGCTGAGGGGTTTGAGAATGTTTTGCAATACACACACTGCGCTTTTACACACTGCGCTTTTATCTATTCTATTTAGTTTAAAGCAATCCACACTTTTTGGTGGTGCTTCTTTCTGTCCCTCGTCATCGTCATCCTCCACTAACAGCATTTAGCATTCATCAACAGCTCACTGGTGGATGTGAGAGTGTTGCGAAATACAAATAATCATCCGGCCAGAACACACTGTGGTAAATAGAATAACAAAATTTAACAAAACTTTGAGACGAGTAATCTTTACTACAGGTCTTTGAAAAGTTGAGATGCTTGAATCATTTGAGAAATCGATACATCTATACAAGACAAGGATCCCTAACATACGACACAATTGGTCTTGGTTGTGATTTTGGTCTTAGCTCAGGTTCTGGGAAGATGTTAACTATAGCCTGCCTGATACCTTATTAAAATTAGTGGACCATACTTGAAAGCTGTGTATGTGCATTGATTACGACTAATTTAAATCAATTGTAGATATTTTGTCAAAAAGGGAGGATAAATGTTGGAGTGAAATCTTGCCAGAAGCTTAATGACAGCACAAAAAGCATCTGGTCGAAACACGGGCAACGTTGAGTCAAGTTTGTATTTCACACATCTTAGTAGACTTAAGGTAAGATAAAACTGACACAAGTAACTTTTCAGCAAGATATAGGAGCGTGTTTTGAGTCAATAATTCTAGACTAGGTTCAAAAGAATCAGTTCCACTGGCAGATTTTTTTTACGTA
Organism: Poeciliopsis turrubarensis; assembly: GCA_010277015.1. NCBI lineage: Eukaryota > Metazoa > Chordata > Actinopteri > Cyprinodontiformes > Poeciliidae > Poeciliopsis > Poeciliopsis turrubarensis. The sequence continues at coordinate 627,404 of VMRN01000154.1, read as the reverse complement.
GATCCTGTGGAAAATATCTCTGTAAGTAGAAAAAAAATTTGCCTGTGGAAATAGTAATTTTATTAGGTAAAGAATTTCTGTATACAGTAATTCCAAACTTGTCCTCGGACTATAGTTTTTGAAATTCATCCAATACATACCATTTAATTTCTGTCTGGAAAAAGGACAGTTAAAATGTATCATTAAAAGGCCTTGGATATGTGTGTACAACAAGTTTCCTCCTGCAGGTTAAGTGTACAGACGTTCCAGTATTAACATTCATTCATGCATGCATTTTCCACGGGTTGCGCGCATATGCAGATGTGCACTAGCTGTAATGAAGTTGCTTTTTCAGAGTGCATGAGCAGATGTCTGCATGTGTCAGCCCTAATGAGACGCTCCAGGTCGGGGAACATCTGATATCCTCCTGGAAGCTGTTGGGATCACACAGCATAGAAATCTGAAAATGTCAAACTCTTTTCTAAATAAGAGGCTGAAAGAAAAGCTGGGCTTGATGTGAAATGTGGCGGTGAGAGCAGAAATGTTCCCGGATGGGGTCGCATTTTACCTTCTTCCCTGTAACTTTTCAAAGTCCAGAATATAGTTTGATACTATTCTTCATACAACTCTGTGGGAATTTAACAATAAAATGACAAAGTAAAAAAAGTAGAGAAACCCAGACAGTAGAGAAACCCAGGAGGACACGATGTAACAAAGAGAGAACATATGAATAAGGAAGGACATGAAAACAAATACAGTATTGTACAAAGACAGGTTTTTTCTGAAGCTTTCAAAAACCATCCATCAGTCTTAGGCTGTACATTTCTGTGCTTGTTAAATCCTTCAGGGATTCGCAGGAGGCTGAATCACGCTCTAACCCTGTCTGGGTGGATTGCAGTGTACACTCAGGAATGAGCCATCCATCTGCCCCTCAGTTCATCAACCCCAAACAGACAGAGAGCCCTGTGACACACACACCACTGCTCGGATGGCTGTGGAGAAGCTCAATTGATGATAACTTATCCAAACCAATCTGACCACATAAGAAAAAACAAATTGCTGCTGTTGTTTCATCTTCAAATGGCTGTGCTGGATTTCTGTATCCAGAGTTCAGACCTGATAACTGCCTGGAGGACTTTATTATTTTCCACATTCTCTTAGTTATTTATTAATTTATTTTTACCAGATTCCACTTTTTCCAATTTAATTTTTTTTAATTGCAGTCTTTCCATTTCAGCCACATTTCTTATCCAAAAAAGTTTGCAATTATGGTCTGACTTAAAAATGAAAGAGAATGTGTCAATAACTAGAGGACAATGTTTCCTGTTTTTCTGTTTCACAAACAAAACAAATTGCTGTGGTTTAACAGGACACTGGTTTTACAAGCTGTTAAAAAGGGCTTCCCCTCATTTTTCTTTCAAGAACTCAAACATGTTAAAAACCAAAAATTCATTTTGAAGATAAAAAAAAATCTCTCTTTTAAAATGCTTTAGAGTTGAACTGAAAATCCAAAATATTCATCGCGTAAAAACCAAAAACCTGCAAAAAGTAAAAGCCTGTGCATATTTCTGTAATGACCAGGTTCTTTGTTCATTTTAATTTCTTCCATCTGACACAGAAATCTCCATCGAAGTAATGACTTTCAGTGGTTTGGCTTTAATGAAGCATTTAGAGCCTGTCCTACTGAAACTACTGCAGGGACAATAGAGCTGTCACTGTCATTAAAAAAAGCAAAGACAGAACTGTAGAAATAACTCATGTGTAACTCGTTGTTTGCCTTTTCTGTTTCAAAGCAAAATAACAAAAAACCGACCAAAAAACATATTTTTTTTTCTTTTTCAACTTTTACAAGTTAGTTGTAAAATCAATCTAATTAGAACTCAAGTGTTTGATTTTCGCTCTCAATCCACAATAAAATACACTGTTGTTGTGGAGATACCTAACATGACAGAAGCAGCGGAAACATTTGTCCACGGTACAGTCATCAGCTCCCAATGAGACGAGTCAAATCTCTGGACAAACGGGAAAAGACTTGGACTGTTTCCAAAGTGCTAAGTTAAAACAAACTGCGCCAGAGTTCAGGTCGGGATTTCAGGTTCTGCCAGAAGGTCATAAGCACAAGCAAAATGTGAAGCTTGTCTTTGCTTTAACAATTAAAATATAAATATGAAGAAACAGAGCTTTTTGACTGTTGCTTTTCATACTTTAGTTTTAAAATTATGAACTAATAAATAAAACGACAAGGGCTTGTTGTCGATTTACATTTGAAATGGAAAAAGCAATGAGCAAATCATACACGGAATAGCAATACAGATTACTTGTGATTATTATATTGTACTGTAGAGCTGGCTAGTTTTCAAACACTGATCTAATAGCTTTGAGTATCAGACTGACCATATTAGTTGGAATCAAGATGATTTTTGGAATCTTCATAGTCACATGTTTTGGGTTTTATATCAGAAGCATTGATATAAAATGCCAGAAATTCAGCCAGAGTGGCTGAATATTTTCCATGAACAGTGATTTTATTTTTCTACCAAGGATCGTACGTTTTTCCTGTCCATCAGCAGAAGTGAGTGAAATTTCAACAAAAGCAAATATCCATTCTCAATCTCTGGGGAAGGAAGCATACAATCTTGAAGTCAAACGATGTTTATTGCTCCTTGTCATGTTACTGCAGCTCTGTCTCTCTGCTGACAGCAGGAACCCTCCTGCCAACGCTTTGGTCAGTGCTGCACTCGGAGCTTCCTTCCTCTCTGGCGACTTTCTAAATGCGGCTCAGCATGCCTTCTTGCAGTCAACAGAGGTGTTGAGCGTGACTGCGTGTGTTTGTGCATCCATTGTCAGATACACACTCTCTGAGACCAAACTTAAGGATGGCTTCTACCTGCCACTGGAGCCCTTTTCTAAAGTCTCTGGGGAAATAATCCTAGTGTGTCCAGGGCTCGGTGTCACAAGAAAACCTATTTGTTCTCTGAGACCTGTTTCTTTTCTGTTCTTTCGCCTTTAAGGAGAATCTCTTTTTTTCTCTCCTTAAACACTTTATTTATCTGTAAAAAAAAATGTTTTGAACATAACTGCACTTGGACAAATGTTGGACATAAAATAGTTACAGGTTTTGAAGTGGTAGACTCAGTACAGTTTGGTTCTGGAACATATACAGATAAAATCCATCAATCCATCCTTCGAACACAGACAACAATTTAAATTGAGTTCTCCAGTTTGGCCCAAACCAGCCTTTCAGTATAATGATTCCAATAAGCCTTGGGTTTTCACTGACGTGTCCACTATATTGCCCCAACTGCAGAAATGTTTCTTTTTTGTACTGAATTAAAATTATAATAAATCTGCACCACTACAGTGCACTGAAATGCACCAATAGCCTCACAGGCTTGGCAAACATGTACAAACAACAACTTGTTAGTCAGCCACAAGTTTTAATAAAATTTTTGATTGCTGTTTTAATTGCAAAGCTTTATGGGTTTAACTTTTATGAGTTTAACTCAGCTGTGGAGGAAAAGTAGATGAGATGGAAAAGCAGTACTTGAAAGGCGGTTATCATGTAATATCTAACTTTTTTGAGCTTCATATCATGTCATGATTTTATTTTCTCATTAAAAAAAGTGTTGCTTTGATTCTTTCATGCATGTTTGAGAAATCCTCCAGTCTCCCGTGGCCAAAACACTTGTTCAGTGCCCTGCTGTTTGATCCAAAGCTCCACCTCGGAGCTGAAGTCCCCAATCGAGCCCCTCTCCCTCACGCCTCGGTTTCCCAGCTCCTCCAGACTAGCAGCAGCGGCAATTAGCAAACACCTGGAAGAACTGCTAATCTGCTGTAAACACGCTCCTCGAGAGCCTGGTTGTGACTGAAGGGACAATGTCAGAAATGGTTTGAGCTTCTTATTTTAAGAACTTCGACATTAATTTAGCATCTTTAGATATTTTTAGTAATTCTTCCTAAAGATATTCATTTTTACACTTTTCAAGAATAAAGCCAGATAATTATTGTCAATATATATAGCATAGTATTTTAGTCTTTTTAAAGTAAAATTACATTTAAGGATGGTTGCTGTCCTGATTAAGAGTTTAGCTTATGAAAATGCCACTAAATATCTTTCATTCATATTTTATTTGGAACTTTAAAGTTAACACCTCAGCAGGGTTTTATGAATAATGTTTTGTAATAATCTACATCTGGCTGCTGTGAAGGTTAAGTCCATGTGCCACATGTACATGTAGAGAGAGTTATTGGGAAAACAAAGAATCAGAATAATGTATTTCAAAGTAAAACTGGAACATTTAAATATATATTCTTTTCTTTGTCATTTTGTTGCATGTAATGGGCCTTTAATTCATATGTTAAACTATGAATAGTGTCATTCATTCCACACTATCCAAACTGCCTTTATGTACAGATTAAGACTCTTGAACCTCAGGATGCAAGACGTTTAAAAGTGAAAATGCAACTGACAGCATGACCTATTTTAGCTGGAATTCGAATTCCAAGAGCAAAAGTTGAAGATCACCAAGCAACGATGGTCTGTCGCGAAAGTTGTTGGCATGATCTATTCATTGGCACTTAGGAAGGTTGATATTGAAATAAACCACTGTGTAAATATGAGCATGTTCCTTTTGTATCCTTTTGCTAAACCTACTGTTCACACAGGGCTCACAACAAGGAGGGAGGGAATAGTTTCAAATCAATATGGCTTTTTACGTGGCATCTTTTCAAAAAATTGTGTGAGGCGGTTAAGAGACCAAAATGACATCAATAGTGATGGTTGTTCTGTAAGGAATCACTCACCTTTTAAAATGGTGCAAATACTCCTCGGCTGCACCTGGTCCATTAAACTGAGCTACTTATAGAGCGAAACAACCGAGGAGCAGGAGGCATAAAAGTCACGTGTTTCCCTAAGAAAGAAAGGAAAATCAGAGAATTGAAAAAAGGTGAGAAAAAGAGGAAGTGAAATGAGCGGAAGCTGCTGTGTGCTTATTTTATTGAGAAGTGAGGTGAGCGGCGCTGAACTAAAACACAGCTTGAAGCTGTTTGAAACTAAAGGTACGAAACTAAAACTGTTTTGTTTCGACAACAACGACGAGTTATTGAAATTCATCAACATCACAGAAGTCATGGACATGTTGGGTACTTCCTGGTAACAATGTTTTGACCTGTTTTTCACTGATTGATTGGTGATCTATGGTATGAGGATTATAGTATCAAAGGAAGTATTATGCAAAATTACTTGTTTGAGCTTTATGTCATGTTATAATGTAGTTGCTTCAACAAGCAAAAATTCAGAGTTACTTTGATCCTATTATCATGCAGGCTTGAGAAATTCTTGAATCTCTAGCATAACTCAGACTGCCCAGCCAATTCTCCACTAAAAACATCAATCTAAAGATTTGCCATCAGTGAAGTTGCATCAGTAAAATCTTCTACCCTTTGAGATCTCAAAATGACTGAAGCAATTCAATTAAAATGCACTTTCTATATTCTTATAAAAACAGGATGCTGCTTATTATACAGGCCTATTCAATGAATTAGAACATTATTGAAAAGTTCATTTATTTCAGGAACTTTATCACTAAGTGAAACATGGAGGAATGTTTTAAGTTATTTGTGGTAATTATGGTGATTTTTCTGTTTACAGTTAAAAACATGGCATTTAACATAAAAATATCAAATCAGAACAATAAAACATTTTGAAAAGTATGCTTAATATCTGCTTAAATGTTTAAAATTTTACAAATGAGCTTCATCAGAGTGCATATTATCATGTATCCTACTCCTGGTATCATGATAAGTTATTGTATTTCTGTTTATATTATGTTTTGGTGAAAACACACATTAGCGCTATTGATCCAAGTAAGCATTTACACACATTACACACGTTTACACACATTTCCTATGCATGAATTTCACTGCGACACTGCGCTTCTCAAAACTATGCATCATGAAATCGATTGAAAATTGAACACGTTAAACTAACCTCTTCATATCCCCATCGCCAGTCCCTCCAACCGAACAGCGCAGCTCATTCAGAGCTGAAACAGAAACAAGCCAATCACCAAGAGCCCTCCCTCCCCATGACACGGCGGGGCCACGTCACACTGAATGAGGGAACAACCGGCCCCCTTCCCTCCAAGCAACAACTGCAGACAAATCAATGAGCCTGGGTCGATTTCTACAGGAAAAGTCCTCCTTCTCCACAAGAGCTGTCTTGCAGAGCAGTCGAATAGATGTGCAGAGGCCTCTTAAAGCCCCTGCACCCCCCGTCTCCTTGACTCTGATAGTACGCACACTGCCAAAGCCTTCGGTGCCCGCTCCCTCCTTCCTCCGCTCTCAGCGTGGAAGAGCCTCTCTATGAGCTCTCATGGAAATGAAGCGGACGAGGAGAGAAGTGGAGATTGAGAGTAATTCTCGGGGATAGACAGCATGTGTGAAGGGATTTGTAGGTCAGAGAGAGACGGAGGAGAGGGTTGGGCAGACTGAGAGACAAATATCTAGAGAGGGAACTGTTTGTGTATCCTGGGGGAGGGCTTGGAACGGCGTGAGACAGATGGAGGGTCTGCCAGTGTAATCAGTGAAGTAGCAGTGGTGGTTAACAGTTGATCATTCACCCCAGTTCACTCTCTTCACAGCTGACAGTCTTGGCTCTTAATAAGCTGGAAAACATAGAGATAGACTGCAGCATTTTGAAGAAAAAAAGCTGCTTTTCTTTTATGAACGTCGTAGTTAGCTTGTTTCTGAAATGAATCAGAGGTTGGTAAAGGAGCAGCGACAGCTGGAGCTATAGATCAGGCCTGCAGCAAGCTGCTCCCAGTATATCAACGTCCTCTGGCAGCAATAACTGGTGAATACAGAGGGCCTTCACGTTCTTTATATAACGGTTCCTGAGAGCGTACAGTTAGTACCAATCGCACTCTGCGAAGCTAAATGAAGCAGCTCCTCACCTCTGCGGGGCCGATAATGGTGCTGAGTTTTTACGGGGGGTGGAAAGCACTAAATTAGGCAGCAAATCACTACAGGTGATTTTTAAAAAGCGTATCACAACATGAACAGTGATTAAGTGGCTGCGCCAGAAAGGAGGCGCTCATGGGTGAGTGTGAACAGGCACAGAGAAAATCCTAGCAGGCTCCCAACCAACTGGCAGATGTATTCAGTAGTTTAAAAAAGATGCATTATGCAGCAATTTGTGGGGAGCTGTCAGATTCTCGCATGGGTTTGGCATGCAGTTCTATGAAACATTTTTATGATTATTATTGTCATTTGTGGCAGTTTTAACAAAATGCTTAAGTTATTTCACTAAAAGTTAATCCAGAAGTAAGAAAGTAATAATTTGGAATTAAGTAAGTATTAATTCCAAATAGAAAAGTGAAATTGAATATCATAGCGCATAGCATCCAAGAATCCTGAGATGTTGCAGATGGTGATGCTGTGGGCAGGAAGCATGTGCAGTAGCAGTCAGCCTACCAACAAATCCGAAGGAGCCTCTGACTGAAAACTGTTCCTGTAGGACATGCCGGGTTTCCATCAGCATTTTTTAATGCAGATTTTGAAGCATTGCATTAGAAACGGTCAACGGAAATGAAAAAACTCCAAATAAATCCCTAAAATTTTTTAACAAACTCTTTACTCTCGCTTGAGGTGGTTTTGGTATTTCAGAAAAAGGGGAGATGAAAACATTTTTCCCACCCTCTAATAAGCTGGTGCCTTGTTGGAGAGATGAAACTTCCCCCCAAAAATCCAAACCTCCATTATGGACGAGGAGGACGCTCCATTTTCCTGAGATGTGGTGTCCTCTACTTCCTGTTCATTACAACCAAATGCAGCATCAACATCTGATGAAATCCTGCTTTGCGTAGCCTGGTTGATTTATTCCAAACCAGTAAATGGAAATGCCAGGTTCGCATTTTCTTCTTTGAGACATTTTAAGAGTTTGCTCAAAATGAAAGCATAATGTTTGAAGACTGTCATGGCAGCAGAGATTATATTTCACAATATAATCTGCTAATCCACTTCATCTGCTTTTGCCACTCCTCTTTAAATCTCAGGCTGGCTGTGTGGTTAGAAAGTCAGGATGGAAGAGATGATTTGAACCTCCACTTTCTCTCTCTGCTGTACATCCATAATTTTAGACTGGACAAAAATGAGTCAGACTGTTATAATTCGGTGGACTATAAGCTGCTTACGAATGCAGCTCCATACCTGGTGGTCTTCAGGGAATGTAAAATGACGGCCTAACTATAGACTTTGAGAGCTGCTTCTCACTGCAAACTTCTCCAAATAGTTTCAGTGTTACTGTAATAAATGTTATTATGCTAATGGTTAAACTCGGTAATTGATTCATTCCTTGCTTATGGGTATTTAATTTTAGCTTAAACAAAGTCAACAGGTCCTTTTTTGAATCAGAATAAAATATGACAATTTTTTTTTTTTTTTTTTTTTTTTTTTTCAGGACTAAACAAAACTCAGATAAAACTTTTAAAGGATAAATAATACGGCTGCATTCTGCTTCCAGGGAACCAGGCTTCCTGGTAATGTTTTAAAGTGATCTTGATAAATAGCTCCTGAAGTTCTGACAGTGTTTTTTTTCTGGCTTTGGCTGCACTCATTGTCTCTCCAGTCTTCATATCTGACAAAGACAGATTATTGTGGTGCATGTGGAGAAAATGAGGAATATGGACAGACGAAGGCAAAAATGAGAAGTTCCAGGGAAGAAAAAAGAAACAAAAGAAGCTGCCTACTGCAGATGAACAGTACAGGTGCATCTCAAAAAATAGGAATATAGTCGACACTTTAGCTTCAGTAATTCTACTCATTTACTCAGCTCTGAGTTTGAGATTCAACAATGAAAAAGAAAAAGGGGCAAAAAGGGGATCCATCATGCCAGAGTTTCAAGGTCAAAACTACTTTTGACCAAAAAGAACACATTTAAAGGCTTTATCTATCTGTTTTAAATGTTTATTTAAAACAGCTAGAATTATTCAGTTATGCTAAAATTGATATTACATATAAATATGTCCAAATTTGCAGGGTTGTTGAGGTAATAGTTTGGATTTCTCTTTTCCAGCCACATGGAGACGACATTAACACCATCAATGAGTGTGAGACCAACTATATAAACTTCTGTGTGGGAAAACAACACATTCTGTCTCAGAGTGATGTGATAGAAATGCTATTTTATCTTCTTGGCATGATGCGTGCTGAAAGACAATGTCGATGGTATGCGTAATGTGGCCGAGCGTTAGATAGTCAGAGCAGCCAGACAGCAGCTCTGGCTCTATAATGCATTGCTCAGTGATGATGTTGAATAAATAAGTTCCCCTGGAGAGGAGCACAACTTCTTCTGAATATGATTATCTTGTACATATTTTATTTTACCTCATTCAGAGATAAATGTAAGAAAAGGTTCTGCATCACTCAGAATAAAGACAACAGCCAAATGCAGCTGGATTAAAGTGATTTATCTACTGTATTCCTACACTGTTGTAGTGAACACATTACCTCTAACAAGGTGACAAAGTGGGGAAATAAAAAGAAAAACGGAGGGAAGTTTTAGTAACTAAACCTCATCAACAAACACAGAAAGTAGAAAAATAGTGGCTGGAAACTGAGATTCCCGGGCTAGAAAAGGTATTCACCCCCTGGAGAATAATCATCACTGAAATTAGACTTTTTTGACAAATGTAGTAGAAAAGGCATTCTGTAGTGTCAAAGTGGAAGCTGATTTGTACAAAAGAGTGACAAATAAAAATATGTAACTTAAAATATGACAACTGTCATGACTTTTTTTCACTCCTTAGCTTTGTGGCAGGGTAGCCTGTTAAATCAGATAGAAAGAAAACATTCTAAGTCTGAGCTGATGTGGTTTGTCAAAGAGGAAGCATATGTCTGGTGTATAAGACAAGCCCAAAATGTATACAGTTAAACAGCTAAGTCTCAAATATCTGCTCGGCTTATCAATATGTCACCTAATTGCAATATTGGTCCAATGTTTTGTCAGCTCCCACTGCATTAGCAGCCGGCTCCCCTCAGCTGGCCGGGCGATCCAGGTTCCATACACAAGGAGAGAACGCCTGACTCCACACACACTGTTACAATAACTACTGCTACTTTCCCCAATGAGCGGATGTTAGACACCAATATTATTTAGTCAGTCTGCAGTATAATTTTTGGTTCTACCAAAGTATTTAATTTATTTGTGAGCAAACTGGTTTGGCTAATTAAATTTATACCTTCAAACATATTTAATTGTAATGCCATGTGAGAGCTGGAGAGCAGTAACTTGAAAATGAATAATTTGCTTTTATTTATTCCTTGAAGAAATGTGCTAACCACGTTTGAACATTTCATGATCAAAGAGCTTTTTCTTTTTACTATGGAACGGCGTTTATAACAAAAGAATAATACAGAAATCAGGACTAATACATGGCTAAAAAAAACAAACTTTGGAATCCATTTTTATTTTTTTTATTTTTTTGCTGCTCTGTTGTGCTTCACAATGTCACAGTTGCTAGGTAACATTGGTTAAACTGAGGTGTTTTCCATTTCTCGCTATGAAATAGAAAATTGTTTATTTACAAGAATAGTATTGTAAAAACTTGTGGAACGTGTAAAATCGTAACTTTTGTGGGTGAAAATATTTGTGTAATCAAAAGTGTTTCACAGACAGGTAACATTCAGTAGGTAAACTGATGAATAAATTGTTGAAACATTTTATTTCTCGACCTACTGTTACCATTTATAATTGAAATGTATCAGCTCTAAGGTTGCCATAATTTGAGACATGGCTGTAAAATCTTATTGAGTCTAGATTTGTTGACAGCAAGTGTATGTTTTTTAAGAGTAGTTTGATGTTGAATTATTCCTCAAGGTTTTTTTATAGTTCAGAAACTTTGAACTGCTTTGGTGAAACTACAGTGGAAATTAGAGCAGGGAGCCAATAACTTCTGTTGGATCTAATAAAGGTAAACCATTGCCACCTGTTGAAGGCTGATTGAACTTAGAAAAAGTGTATATAGGTAGGATATGTTCTTATACAGCATAAGGTATTACTACTGTTTATTTTTGATAAACATTATTTGACATGGTGAGGGATCAATCTTACAAGGCAAAGGAGCAGGAAACAAAACGGGGAAGGGCTTTTTTTCATGGCCAGCCAAAAATGATTCTCTGAAATATTCCTGCTTATTTTCACACCGACACTGGCTCCTGCCCAGAAAAAACCCAAATTGGATTTTCGCCACTGATAGAGACCATTATTCACTCAGAGGTAGCAGAGAGCCAATCCACCCAGGAGGCTTGTCTCTGTTCAGCTGATCTGTCGACACATCTGAATTAGTGACGTGACGTTCATGAAGCATTGTTTGTGAACGGCTCCTTCCCAGCAGGACTGGACTTTCAGTGAGAACGATCTCTGTTTTTACAACTTTGCTTGCTTGTATAGCAGCAGCTACTATTATGGTATGTCATTTAGAATTATATTTATTTAATTGACAAATAAGTAGAACTGAAGAAATGTGTCATGGTGGCGCAGCGCGTGACCACAATGCAGCGATGAGTTATGGTACAGTGTGCTCCCTTCTTGTTGGTTTCTTCTTGCTTGTTCTCATTTAGTGTGATTAAGTTCTGGTCATGATAAGAATTTGTATTTTTCACTGTCATAAGTAATACAAATTATTAAACAAATTAAAATGCAAAGATGTTGAGATTGTTAATTTTAATATTTTCTCCATTGTTTGTTAAATGAGTTTATCAATCAGTATATGAATTTCAACAAACAGCTGCACTGCAGGTGGGACTACATTATCTTTCGTTCACATGGCACATATTTATGCACTGTAGGATTTATATGTGCGACCGGTAAATAACCCACTTGTGCCTGCGTGTGTGTGTGTGTGTGTTAGCGCCTGTGTGTGACACTGTGATTTGTCATTGGAGTAAATGCAGCACTATTTGCATATTAAGTGATTTGTTAGAGATATGTCTCTGGTTGATAGAATATTAGACTTGTGCTCGCTATCATATTCTGGGAGATTTGTCAGTGTTGCCTCGTCTCAACCTCGTTGTCATTCTCCTCTTCTCTGCTCTAAAGTATTTATTCTAAGAGACAGCCTTCTTTATCTTTGTTACTCTCATCATTCATTCCTTTGTGTTCTTTTACACTCTTGACTTTTACCAGTTATCCTCTCTGATTTTCTTTTTTTTTTTTTTTTTTTTTTTTTTTTAACAAAAAAAACATTTTTTTTTTTTTTTTTTTTTTTTTTTTTTTTTGGAACAGAACAAAACATCAATTCCATTGTTTTTTTCCATCCTCGTTCAGGAAGTTTTGTAAAATTGAGACGTAATTCGGTAACACTCCTCTGAAAGTGAAGTTGGTGATAGAAACTTGCCATAATGACTGCCGTGACTGCACACTGTGAACTCTTGCCTGGATACTAATTTTTGGTTTCTCGGTAGGGATGCCACCTTTCAGCAAAAAAAAATGAGGTTTGCCCACCACCACTCCTCAGGGACGTGACCAACACGACTCTGTGTCACCTGACTGTCATGGAGCAGTGGTGAGGGACGCCTCATTTTATGCTGATGTTTTATGTAAAATAGTGACCTGATCAATTAAGCATTCATATACAAAGATTGGTTAGAGTACCTGAAAATTATATATGACATGAAGGCTGGTGGTGCAGCACAAGAAAATTAAACAATGGTCGATATTTGTCGCTGCCTTCGCGTTACGGAGTCACCACCAGTAGAGGAAAACATTTACCTTTTGCTGGCGTTTTGTGTATGTCAAGCCTATAATCTCTAAGCTCCATGGCAATTTTTTCTCCTGATAATTAAATCTTTCTTGCTTGAGTTTACATTCAGGCCAGTCTTGGCTGTTACTACTCGATCTTAGGTGGCTAACGTTATATAAATTGAGGTCCAAGTTAAGTTTTTCACCAAACTGTAATGTGAAGTTTAAATGAATATTACCCGCCCTCAGTGACAGAACAATATAAATATTGGATGCATCAGATCAGATATTTTCCGTCATCTTTTTCTGCATATTTTTGAGCATACCTTCCTGGCCCTTTTATCATCAGACAACACACAACAGAAATGCTTTGAAGCTCTTTACAGCACACACATAGAGGAACCCAATAAATAAAATGAGATCAAAGCAAAATGACTGCAATAAAGCTCGTAATAATACCTTTTTATGGGTCTCATGTGGCTTTTATTTCCAAGTCTTCTGAAAGAAAATACTGATTATCTATGAAGAAGAATATATCTAAAGGTCATGGATATGTTAAGTGATCTTTGGATTGTGAAATATATCAATTGGTAACAATAGGTCTGTTGGGAAACAGTTATTCTGCAATACTCTCAAAACCTAATGCTATGTAATGTGGGCTCCAGTGAAAGCTTGCATTGTACTTTAAGCAGATGCAACGAATCATAAGTTTGCCAGTTGTGGTCGGCAAACTTGTGACTTATCTTGAGTTACATTTGTCTTTATAGATATACATACCATATCAAGTTTCCTCTGGCTTACTTTGTTAGTAAAACTTTCTCTTTTTTTTTGAGTGTAGCGTATGCTGATGGAGGTATTACATTTTCCAGAGGTATGAAAATGTTTGTGCCTAATTATATGTATGCTTATTATTTACCTATCTTAAACATGTAGAGAATTTAATACTCGGGATTGGTCAACTCCTCCAGGTTTATTCAAGGTTTTTAGCTGCACAGTCCAGAACATTCTCCTCTGTCTATGTCATTGTTGGTTGTTGCTCGGGGTGCTATCATCAGGCAGAGCGGTAAACAGGCTAGGTGGAAGCAGTGCTGGTATCTTTCATTTTGAAATATGAACCACTTCCTCCACTTTAAACACGTGTTGAAGCCTTTGTGTCGTAATAGGCTTGAAGTTTACACCATCTTATCCTGTCAAGTTTAATACAATAACTCAAATAACAGCTTCATCACCTAACTCAAAAAATAAAAAAAAATACTTTTTTTCCTGAAAATCTGTTCATTATTCCTTTGTGTCGAGCACAGCGTGAGGGCAGATGCTGATGTTTTCTGAAGGTCATCATACATGAGGACCTCTTACAAAATATTATGTAATACCCAAGTGTGTCAGACGTTGGACCCTCCTGAAATGCAATGATGGCTTTTAGCGTGACTTTCTCTCCTTGAAGTTGCAGAGTAGATTGGAATTCACTCAGAGAAAACTGTTTTGGATTGGACTGCTTCAGCTTTTTCCAAGGTCTGTGTCAAACCAGACGAGTTTCTATGAAGCTGTAACTGTGACAAACTATCCCTGCACAGAGCATTTTTTTTCTGACAAATCTGTTTTAAATACTGTTGTACTGTTGAACATTATCTTTAAAATGATAATGGCACAAACAAAAATATGTTGAATACGGTTATGAATGTCATTGCATGAACCCAACAGATTTTGTTTACTGGCAGTTTGATCTTGGGTTGTTTGTGTTGTTTAGCTGTAAAATGTTCCAGTTGCACTTTCTGAAGTATGAAGTTGTTCACATCAGCAAAACTCTGAGAATCACACCATAACATATAGAAGAAGCTCACAAATTGTTCTTTGATCACTAAAGTCATCATTCGTCCATGTAATCCTCCCATTCTCCTCACACGGACTGTTCTCTGCAAGAATAGCAGACTTCATTTCCCTTGATTTAAAAAAACCTGCTGCTGCTTTCATTTGCAGAGTAAAGCATCTTTTTGTGGTTTGTAGAAGTCTGTTTGATCCATAATCTGCTAAATAACTTTTGCTGACTTCCTCGGACCCCACTCTGCTACACAGTCTTTTGAAGTAGCCATTTTTTAGTTCTGTCCAAATGTCAAAATATGCACAACAGACTAAAAACGACAGAAAGCTTTGAAAACATCATGAATTGATTCACAGTATTGACTCAGATTTGTGTTACGGCAAATTTAAAAGGTGCTTTGGCATCTGAAAGTGCTTCAGCAGATTATACTGAAGCAGCAAATGAATGGATATTAGCTTCCCTGCTGTTCCCAAAGCCATGGCAACAACAACAAAAGCTGCAGGCCGGCAAACACCTTCCCAAACTGCTTACACTGAAATTTTACATTGACTTACGAAAGCGATTGGAAATGTTTTCTTTGATCTCAATTCCACTGATCTGGTTAAAACAACCTGGAACTTTTTCAACAGCAAAACAGGTCCAGACTGAGGACATTGCTCTCACCATAAGAGATCTAAATAGTTTCAGTGATTAGTTGTCTAACACCTATAAAAACCAAAAATATGTTTCATTACACATGTTTTCTTTTGTCTCTTTTCCTACACAAACCAGCTGTAGTCAGCCTTTTGAGATGCTTTTCGTGTCATATTCATTATCTGAATGTGCTGTCATAGTCATGTGATACTCATTGCATATATCCTCATTTAAAACATATTTCCAGCGTGCAATCATTCCACTGGTGTATGTGTTAACTGGACGTCAGTCTCCATCATAGTTTTTTTTTTCTTTATATGATTGTATGCATATTTTTTTCTTCTTTTTACAAAACAATTTACAGAGCAAAAATATTTTCTTTGCCCATAAAATATTCAGAATAGACCAAACAACATAAAACAGAGGAAGAACAGGCAGCTGCAGTTAAAATAGTTAAAACTATTGCGCATTTATACGGCCAGTACTTGCCAGAAATTCCTGCAGCTTCTTCAATGTTGCTGTCGGCTGATTTCTACATAATTTGGGCTTCCAGCTTATAAACCCACAAAAACAGGATTTCAAAAAATTTGAATACTCTGATCATCATTTATTTCTTTTTCAATAATTTATTTATTTATTTATCCTTAGCATCAAAGTTGTGCTTCTAACATATTTTTGTATTCAATGAGATATACTTATTGGTGGGTATTTTAACCTGTACATGTAAAGACACAGAGGCTAGCATCACTTCAGCCTTTGTAAAGAGGGAGGGTCTGAGTGGGGCCTGAGGACGACTCCAACCCGTCCCCCTGCAGCAGCCTGGTTCTATTGAACGCAGGGTGGGAGGTCAGTCATAAAACAGAAACTTAAAGATAAGGGGTAGAGGGGTCTCTCTGAACTAGCTGAAACTGGTTTCTCCAAGAACAAGATGGTCTATCTCACCTTGTTTCCAGAGACAAACTTATTCATGAGATAACTATTTGCAAAACCCTGACTCTTATAATTATTTCATTCAGTTATTTGGCCTCCATTCAAGAGTTATTTATTTATTTTTTTTAATTATTATTATTTTGTTGTGTTTTCTTTTGTACACAATGACTGTAGAAAAAAGAAAAGACTGAACTTCTGTTATCACATGTCTCTGAATTTTTAAAATTCAAATGTTCATAACTAATGTTTTATATGCAAAAAATAATATTTATTTACCAACGTTATTCAAAGAAAACAATTGAAATTTCACAGACCAGGGATGTTTTTTTCTGGCTTTGAATATGTTTAGGTATTAGTGCTGCAGGTTCAGTCAGGTTTTCCTAGATCCCATTTAACTGAAGCAGACCTGAGAGTAATGGCTTCAATGCAGAATGTTTATCCTGCTTATGTTGGACTTTACCTCTGCTTTCTGATTTTCGTTGGACCACCAATTTCTGGGTTGCCATACTGGGATCTGACTTGGAGTGTTTTTTTTTTTATACCTATATGGCAACAGATTTTGGGGCTACTTATTAGTATAGACCTTCTGACCCTCAACTCCCTTTGAAACAGGCACTTGTTCTATGCTTTGCTTTGGAATGATTGTGTGCTGCAGGATCTGGATACTTGGATTTGGAGAGACTGGAGGTGTGGATTTTTTTTATTTTTTTTATTATTATTATTATTATGATTGGATCTGATTTTACCCAATTATTAACTTTAAGCTGTGACATAGGTCATGGCTCCACCCCTGTTTCAAAGCCAGTTATAAACACACATATTCTTAATGTCTTCCATTTCAATTGAGGATGCTACCTTAAAATGTGCTACATAAATAAAGTTTTACTTCCTTATTTAAAAGGCATAAATCATAAAAATGGAAACAAAGAACACAAATAAAATAATCTGACACAAAGAAAATGTTCAATTAGAAACACCAAATGCTGCCTTCCTGTCTGGAACACACAGGCATAAAGAAAATGTACTAAAAATGCTGCATACGGTGTTAATGAAAAATAACTTAGTCAAAGCCACTGCCCTGTCATTAAACCAGCAGTAGATCTACAGTGGAATATTTCATTAAATCGGTGTGATGCAGGTTTATTTTTGGAATGTGATTGTTAGTGTGATGTGTGACTCAGAAGGAGTTCAGACTTTGGCTGTGTAATAAGGCCCAGTTGGGGGTGTAGTGCAGAACCTGGCTCTGTTCAGGTGGCCCCCTGCTGCTGGTAGCCTTTGTTGTTGTAGGCTGCGACTTCTCTGTACCCAGGGGCACCACTTTGATGTTCTTCTGCTTTATTGTTTAACCTCAATTAAATCCCATTGTAGCTCAGATTTACTTACTTCTTTAAAGGTTTTTTCTGGCACAAGTCGCCTTTAAATGCAACTGATCAGTCAGAATATGGGGTAAGAAGAAAGGAGGAAGAAATGCCGTTATGGTGCCAGTGTTGGGAATTGAACCGTGTACTGGTGCCTGGTGAACCAACAGCTTCAGTGGATTTGGCGGCTGCTTCACTTGTAATCACCTACCCCAATCTTAGGTTCTTCAGCTTAACCTCACAACTCGACCAAAATTTCCTCCCATACAATCTTGTTTCTTGCATTGCTTGCTGGAAGCGTGAACTCTGTTAAAGTTTTAAAGTATTGGATCTTATCCCATCGTTAATGTTGATGCATTGTGCTCACTTCACCGCGAAGGGAGCTACTCTATGAAACTTACCGGAAATTGATTGCACTGTGAACAGCCATCCCTCACTGCGAAGAGAGAAGAGTTTAGCCAAACAACATCGTTGCCAGCAATAAAACATCTTAGGCATTTTTTTGCTCCGACTTTAATTACTTCACTTATTATTTCAAGCTCAAATAAGAAAAAAATATGGTTCATCATAATAAGCAATATTTTCATCATATTAAGCTATAAAATCTTACTGAGATAAATAAGTATGAAAACATCAAATAAAAGTAAAATATTCTGACAAAAAAAACTTTTCTGAGAAAAGTTGTCTTGTGAGAAAGGAAACTAGTATAAATCCTTTTAATCTAAGATATTTCAAAACATAATGTTGTTGTTTATATTTTCATTTTGAAAGCAGGACTTTATTCTTCTCGACACTTGTAACGTTTGTACTCAAACCTTTCTCCTCACGCTCTTGCGGAACTCTGCTCGCTTACGAAACATTCTCTGCTTGCCTTTGAAACAAAAATTTATTGTCGCCTGGCAACCTCTTAGCCAATAGAATGCGAGTGTTATAGTGGGTGCGTTTGTTTCCTTCTAGCGAGTGTGCCTGTGTCTGGGAAAGATAGGAAGTTTATCGTCCAAAATTTGATTATTTATCATGATCCCTCACTCGCAGTTGTGTTTATACGACTAAAGTAACTTAGTAACACTGTTTTAAAAAACAGTCAGCATCTGTGAACGTCCTTACACTCCTGACCTGCTGAGATTAGCACTTCATAAGCAGTGCTACAGAAAAGAGTTATAAACTGATTTGTGCAGAATTAAAATGCACTACCTGGTGATAATAAAAGTCCAGAGAGTGTTTATGAACAGGATAGAAAACAGCATATCTCTGTGTGGGACATTCAGCTTCATTTAATACCTGAGGGTGATATTAAAACAAACAAGAAGGCAGGGTACAATAAACTCACTGAATTGCTTTGGTGAATCCTGCTTACTATTAACGTTAAAGCTTTTTTTTTTTGAAACATTTTTGGATTTTTTTTTTTTTTTAATTTTTTTAAAATTAAAAAAAAAAATTTAATTTTTTTTTTTTTTTTTTTTTTTTTTTTTGCTAAATGGTTCTGCCAATATCCTGGTCTTATAAGATCACTCTGGATCCTTTATCACTACACTAGCCTGCCCTCTTGTTCCTGGTCTGTAGAACGTCACATTTTCTCAGAGAACTGGCTCTTGAGAAACTTGCAAGTTCCTATTAGACTTGTGGGAAGTAAAAGAATTTGTCTCAAGAAATGTAGGAAATCCGTATTCTACTGTGCAATGTAACCGGCTCATAAAATATACACAGTACGGCCAAGTATGTGAAAACATTTACTCAGAGAACTTTATTGAAGAATAGAATATTCTTAACTGTCATCCTGATATAATTGGAATCAGCATAAGTTTGTAAGAGTTCTTAATCTAAACACAATTCATAGATCAAATGTGGAATTTAGGATTTCAACTCATGGTAGGCAAAAAATTTTTAATGTTTGTGAAAGAAAGTAAAACATCGCATAAATGATTTAGAAAAAAATAAATAAATAAAGTCTGAGCGGCAGCTCCAGATACAAGATTAGCACTAGATTAGTGGTGTCTAAAGTGGGTCCTGGAGGGTCGGCATCCTGCGTGTTTTAGTTCTCTCCCTCATGGTAGTGACAACCTCCCTTTAGCATGTCAATGTTCTTCATTAGGTGCGTTCACACCAAATGTATTGCTCTAGCTGTTGTTTTGTGTTGCAGGCCTATTTGTATAATGGCGGATACAATTGAGAGAGTGTGTATTTACTTCATAAAATAAGAGAACGCCATCGACGCTGAGTTCATCCATTCGACAATTCAGAGACGTTCTGAATTTGGTGAGTTTTACCACCTGCTCCAGGATGAAGGTGTCTTTATGCGCTATTTTCATCTCTCCCCACTGCAGTTTGACAATCTGCTCATCTGTTTCGGTTCCTGTATTTCCTACCAAGACACCAATTACAGACACTCCATTCCAGCAGAAGAACGGCTGTCCAGCTGTCTGAGGTTACTTTATAATTTATCAGTTGAAGAAGCATTAATATAAAATTATCAGATCAAACATCTACTAGTGAGAAAGTCGGCGTCTACTTAACGTGGCAATAGAAACATTTCTACTTAACGATCTAGAAATGTTTATTCCAGAATAAAGTAAATCCAAATCTGGCATTGATTAGATGTGTTTGAATCATAAAGCTAACACTTTTAATTTATTTTTTATCTCGTTTGTGTTTTTGTACCTAAACCTTTGTAAACGAGTCAAATATTTACCCTTTTTTTAATGCAGGTTTTTCTGCAACCAGTTACTCCAACAGAACTATTTCAAGCAGCTTCCAGTGGGTATTTCCTCTGTGTACCAGATGTAGCTACAGCTTTCTCAGACTGTTTAGTGGAAGAGTTCATGGGCGTGCCTGGATCAGATGAGTGGAAGTCCATTGGAGCTTTCTGCTGTTGAGCTCTGGATGGGAAACCTTTTAAACCATTTTAAAAACATAAAAAAAACATTCATGAGGAAAGGTCAGCCAAATGCCATGTCACAGTGCAGTTTTTATTGGTCTGGGGGTCTCCAACTGGGCAAATAATTTATTTTTATTAGTATTGTAAGATACCATACATTTACAAATTTGAAATGTTTGATGCTGTAGGTGCAGCAGCAGAGGGTGGCCCAGCCATCACAGAAAAAGCTGAAGCTGATGCAGACGGCTCAAAACTCGTGTCTGTCTGTATGCACCGACATACAAAGGTCAGCGTCAGTTCCTTGTCAGGAATTAGCATGTATATCACAACATAACACTATGCACATATTTCAAATTTTTGTGCTGAAATCACACTGAAAAAGAAAACTCAACACTGCAAGCTTTAAGTTAAGAAGTGTCCCACAGCATAATTCTGCCACTACCATGCTCACCACATGTTCGCACAAGCGCTTCAATCAGGGCATCATTCCTTTGTTAAAAAGCATTATTGAGTACTGAGAGGGATCTCAGAAGTACAAACATATCGATCACAAGTGGTGCTTTGAACAGTTTGTCACATTTACTCTCAGAGCACAAAGCATTTCATTCTCAAGGTTTCACTTCGGCTCAGCAGACTAGATAAGACACAGACAGACAGCTGAAATGATATCCAGCATCAATAAACAGACGGAGTAGTGCAGAAGGATAAAGCTGTTCAGGGAAAAAACTGTATTTATAGAGTGATGCCAGCAGAGATAGAGTGCCTTATATACCAGAGCACTATGACAGCAGGAAGCCGAGTTCACACTTAACTGAGAGAGGATTCAACCAAAGAGAAGTTTGGATTCACTCAGCTGACATGAACCAAACTTCAACACCTTAATATGTTAAGATATTATTCAGTCACAGGATTTCTTGTCCTTTAAGAATAGCAATTATTCACAGGCCAATGCTTCTAGGATGCTTTTAGAAAGGATCATAGAAGCTACAGAGGTAGTTGCTTTTATGTCTTGAATCTTAACTATACATTGCCCTCCAAAGGCATGCATGCCAGGAGTGTAAATGTAGACAAAAGGAGGGTTTGTTAGGTTTTAAAGCCATGGTTTTTGTTGTTTTACTTCATTCAGCTGTGAATAAAATAATTTAAATGCAGAAGCGTCTGCCTTTTTGTTAAAAGCCATGAAGAAGCATAGAAACAGAAACATGTTTCCATGGCGTCTCCTACATTGGCTTTGTCTTCTGACTGGTGGCATCACATTTCCAGGCTGGCACTTTAATGAATTATGATGTATTGCAATGGAGTAAAAAAAAAAAAAAAAAAAAAAAAAAAAAAAACTGAAGGGAATCAGTCTCAGATAAATAAAACATCTCTTGCCCTCAGTGGAATACATTTACTCAGGGCTGCACTCCAAATGGGAAAGTCATCTGAGGAATAGTTGGAAGATTCATTTCTCCTACGAAGAATGGTAGAACTGGGGCACTTAGATTAGATTTATATTTACATTTCTGTTGTGAAGAAATCCTTTTTTTTTTTTTTCTTTTCTAAATTAATGAGTATGGAGGTGTTGGGGAAAAACTGAAAAAAAAAAGTGTGAACTTCGCAGTGATGGAGTCAGAGAGACTGAGCCAGGTGATATGAAAGACAGACTTTTTTTAAGTTATCCATCAAACATGTTCCCTCCCAAAACAGTTTCCACAATGCAGAATTTTATTTATGATGGCTTTTTTTTTTCTAACCGTACATACAAAAAATGAGTCAGAACGTGGAGATCAGGAATGGACATTTCAGTTGAGCTAAGCTTGCTCAGGCAACACGAATGTCATTGCCATTTTCAATAAAACAGGTAATAGTGTGTTTATGCAACAGTGACTATGGAAATAAATAAATAGATTTTATCTTGTGTGTTGAGGAGCTCAAGAAAACAGTATGACAAGTTGAGTTGTTATACGTTGTAAGTAGAGGTTTGAAAGTGGGAATTCAGCTTGTTTAGAGTAAATCTGAGCTGTTTCCAGTGGAACCACAGCTAAACAATCCCTCCAGGATTTCAGGCTTGCTTTAGTGATACTTGCTTTTTTTTTCCTTTTGCAATCAAGTTTCAGTTTTTTGTTGTGTTATATTAGAAATATTTGCAAGGAATTTTGCGTTTATGTATGATGGTAAAATGTAACTTTTTATGACTCGCCATATTGACCACTGATGAGATGGCGACTTTTACTAGCATGTGTCTAACTTCACTCATTTTCAGGGTTTTGGTTGCATCTGTGTTGACTGGTTATGCGGAAATTAATAATAACAACTAAAAACACCCAAACTTCAGAAGTAAGCTGATAAAGCTTTCCTGCATATAAACTGAATCGAAGCGAGCATGAGTTAAAGGGGTTTTTGGAAGACAATGTGTTCTGGTGCTGCTTTAAGAACCCTGGAGATTCTTCAGGATCTCAGTGCAAGTAACATTAATGCCATCTGCTGGCAAAGAATCTTTTATTTATTGTGTTTTACTGGACTCCACAAACTGCTCAAAAGCTGGAAAATAAAGTGAAAAATTATGTTAGAAAAACATACATATAAATATATATATGCATACATATTTAGGCTGCTTACACCTTTATATATATCGAAAGATATCTGTGGGTTTACGGCCCACAGATACACTTTAAATAGATCACACAACACAACACAGCACAAGCACACAAACTCAGTCATGAGTTTATTTACAGTAAATTTATGAGCTGGTCTTGAAATAATTTATTTTGATAAGTTTGGATGTTATGTTGTCCTTCAGAGACAGATTAAAAATCCCTGCTTCGTGACATGGTGATAATTAGATTTATCTGCTCTGATGATTTGTGAAATAACTAACCAAGCAATTAGTGCTCCTGCTTTTGATGTTATCGCCGTGTTCTTTTTGGCAACAGCAGCCTTTAACCTTTTCTGGCAGATAACAGTTTTTCCAGTCATACTAATAAAACATCAGCCAGGAGGAAAAAAAATCAAATGAATGAAAAGCGAAGGATCAAATGAAAGATCCCCAAGTTGATGTACCAAACATAAATGCTGCTAAAAAGGGATTTCAGCACAAATTAAAACATCATCTAGACATGATGAGAGCAGGCGATGGTCTTCTGGGCAGATTATTATTGTTAAATTTGATGGACTGAAACACAACAGTGTGTATGTGCAGCAAGAAGAGCAGAAGACTCAGCATGCAGCCCTGTGGAGAGCCAGTGCTGATGCCTGATGGCTACAGAGGGATGGGGGTCCACTTTGACTTTTTGATTGCGATCTTTCAGAAAATCCTCAATCCAACTGCAGGTGGAAGAGGGGCTTCCCAGGTCTGCCAGTTTGCACACCAATCTGTCAGGGAGGATGGTATTGAAATTCGAGCTGAAATCAATGAGGATTCGTGCGAAGCTCTTCCAGTTCTCCAGGTAGGACAAGACAACAAGACAGTGGCAACAGCATCGTCAGTCGACCTGTTAGCTCTGTAAGTAAACTGATGTGTGTCAAAGATGCGAGGTATGAATGCCAAGATGTAACCCGGAACACTATCTCAAAACATTTAATTACTAACAGGGTGATAGGCATTGGTCAGTAGTGGCAGATGATGTGTGATTTTTTTAGGAATGGGAACGATGGTGGGGGATTTCAGGCAGGGTGGGTCTCGGACCTGACACAGGGACGGGTCAAAGATCTTCGAAAAGACTCCAGGTAGCTGCTCCGCACAGTTTCTCAACACACATCCAGGAACACCATCAGGTCCCGCTGCCTTTCTGGCAAACGTCTCACCTCACATTGTTCTCGAATTTGCATATGTGAGAGAGTGAAATGTAAACAACAGTGAGTCCATGGTCCTAATATAGCACAGCAGAGACAGCACAATCTGCTGCAACTCAGAATGACTCATGATAAAGGCATGAGGCAATCCTGTTTAAAAAAAAAAACCGAGCAAGCACATTTACAGACTTTCAAACCATAAAAAGATTCCACAACAGCAGCATGGTCTTCATTCTAAATGGTGTCATTTTGATACGTGTAACACACAAAAGGATAAAAAATAGTCCTGGTGCTTGTTGCGATCAGCAGGACTTCAAGATAACATAATTTCACCAGGAGGGTTCTTTAATGTCCATCTTCCTGCGTTTTATTGGAAGACTTACAATGTATTAAGCAAGAAAAAAAGAGTTGTCAAAAAGATAGTTAAATGGCATCTTAACCTTCAGAGACAGCTTTAAAATGCAGAGCAACAAACCAAAATAACTGGAAAAAAAAAAGTTCCTGTGAAAAGATCCAGAAGCCAAACACAGAAATAGAAGCCATGTCAATGAAACCACACTGTTCTGATTTGGGATGAGCACAAATCAATCACGAAACTGTTGATCCTCTTCATGAGACTGTCTTGAGAAAACAAGAGTTTCTTCTCTCAGAGGCTTCTTCAGATTTACTGCTATACAGACTGCTACAGGACACGTTTCCTGCCAACAGCTATCACCATCTTCAATAACTCTTTGAAGAATCTAAAATAATGGTTACAACCTTTTGGATTCATAAAATACTTCTGAATCTGAACTTCAACAGTAAAAATATATATTTCTTCAAACCAGCCAGTTACTGGTCAAGATCTTGTTAACTCTGAAACGTTTACTGCTACAAAATGATATGATTGGCTTATAACTGAATCAGTGTGCTGTAGTTTCTGTGACTGAGGAAGACAGTATGTAAGTGACAAGAAGTATGTTGGAAGAAAACTCAGAAGATTAAAGCAAGCAGAATTCCATTTGTACGAGGTCTGAAGGGATACATAACACATGAAGTCAGATACATATGATGCTGAAAGTCTGTGAAATGACTTAGTTATGACCAGAAGCACTTAAAACTAATGTGGCAGGAACTGAAGACACAGGTTGAGGCCAAACTGGATTCGTTTTTTCAAGGTATCATTGGCGGCATTTGTATAAATTTAAGCCTGCAGTTCAGTGGTCAAAGAAGCAAGATGTTATTAACAGAATGCTCTAACAGCTGGGAAATATTTCTTTCTAATTTCGCTTTCTACTCTCACTCAGAAAGCACAAAAGTGGATTGACTAAAATGTTCACACAAAGCATTTATTTCATCTTCTCTGTTTGCTGGGTCTCTCATATGACTTGTAGCAAAGTGCAAACAACCATCAATTACCTTTTAGGATTTTACCAGCCACGAAAGAAGCAAGTCTACTTAAACCTGAACCACAATGCGTATGCATTTCATCAGGAATTTGGCTTCCATGTCAGCGTGAGGCAGAATCATAAAGGATTTTAGGATTTCCATTCCACACAAAACACAAAACTCAGTGTTTGAGAGAAAGGAAAGGACCAGTAGGTAAGCTGTATGTCTAATGCAGTTTGTTTTGTCTTCATTATGATCCTAGACATCATTATATCTTGAAACTATACCAAACTATCAGCTACTTTACATAAATGTACTGTCCATAACTCAGTTAATCTCACTCATCAAATGAATTTAATCATAAAATGAATTCTTGGCCTTTTCAGGGATTTTTTTTTTCTGTTTGTAATAACTCTGTGGATGGTTGTTTTATGATTCCTGTTACTTTTCTGTTTATGGCTCACAAGATGATTTTGATTTATTTAGCCCCCCCATCCACTCCTTTTGCCCCCCACACCTCCTCCTTTTCCCCTCCCAGACTCAGCCATCTGCCCAAAGGGAAATTATGTTATGTCGGCAGCGTAGTACAACGGAGACAAAAAAGAGAACAGAAAATCAAGACAGGCAGTGGCTTCAAGAGGAAGTCATCAATCTTCTATGACCAAAAGTCCAATTTCTTATTTGTCATCTTTGTCAAAAGAGGAACACAAGGAGTGAAAATATGACAGGAGAGGAAACAGACGTATCTTCCATTTCCCCTCCTGGGTTACAGAGTTTGGACACCTAAGGCTACGACTGGACAAAGTGTGGTGGTCTTTCCTCTGGACCAAACTCCTAGAATTATTGCAGAAACATACAGAGGAAATGTCTAAGACAATTAGTCTTTCAGACCAGACTTATTTGAGTTATTTTACTTTTATTTTTTATTTAATGGAAACACGCTGATAGCAAAATTATGTTCTTTCACAAGTACCAGAACATCCACTAAGTTTTGTGCAAATTTGCAAAGGAAACCCAGCTTGTGTTCAGTGTGGTTTTTTTTGTTGTTGTTTTTTCGGGATATTATGACTTTCCCTGCTCTTAAAATGCAACAGAGCAGTGCAGGAAACTATGTATAACTAAGAGGTATAAATTCTTAGTTTATACTTCAAACTTTGAGGTATATTTCTTCTTGCACTATGGAAAACACATTTTCAAATTTTATTTTAAAACTGATTTTTGAAGGCAGAAGCGAGATTTTTTTTTCCCCCAAGCTTCTGGCTTGAACTGAAACAAAGTCAGTGTCAGGCTGGTTTCTCTCCTCTGTGCCACTGACTATCCTCCTCTGCCAGCAAATTCGTCAAGTCCGCCCTCAGAGGTGAGGAAACGCCGGCGGAGCTCAGCATGGAGTCTGCAGCTGAGAAGAAGCATAAACGTGGCTGCAGGAGCAGTCGCCACGGTAGTTGTAATCTGGACGGGATTTATTGAGGACAATGTCCTTTTACAGGTAACTGAGTACCTGAGACTGTCAATAATTTAGGGTTTTAATTGAATATCTGTAAATTCCTGGTAATATTGAGTCTTGACAGGCAGTTGCTGCACATCGGTCATGTTCTAGATAAGGTTGCTGGGGGTTTTGCTGTGCCTGTCCTGTCTGTCCTCAATGTCGTGCCTGTCCTCCCTGTCTTCAGGTTTTCTTTTCCGTGTGGAGGTTCCTTTGTTACATTCAGGTGGGTTGTTGTTTTTTCCTTTATAAATCTTTATAAATAAATCTTTCACAGCAGCCATCGTGACTGAGCATTAATTGTTGGTAAACACATGCTACTCATGACATTATTACAGGTTCTCTAGTGACATTAAATGAATGTAATTAGTGTGAATACCTGTTATTTCTTGTCATTATGCCTGCCGTATGGAAGGTTAATATAGGGTAAAGATATGGAGAGCTAATATAGGCTTATAGTGGAGAAAGGTCAATGCTAGCTAAATGTAAAAAAATAAAAAATAAAAATTTAATAATTGAGAATCATTAAAACAGAGCTTTACGCCCCATGGTGAGAAATAAGTATGCATGCAGTGGATGGACAGATTGATTATCTTTTTCTTTTTCTTTAGAATTCTGCAAAATCCTTTTCTTGTGAGCCCTGAGTGATAAATTAACCAACAGCACAAAGCCCTACTTATTTCTGCAAACATTTTCTCAGATGCATTTGTCCTAAGTTCATTTACAATGAAATCTCAACGTTTCATGGCTTCTATTCGAGAATTGTTGTCTTGATGGTAAGAAATAAAAGCTCTGTCGGATATTTTGTGGTTTCTCACAGGGTTAAGAAAAAAATTCTCGTGTCATTGAAATCTGTTTAGATTAAGAAGCAAGGCCTATGATTTCAAATTAATTGATTAACTGAATGAACCATTTAACTAAATAATCAATCTGGTTCCATTCAGTATGATATTATTGTGAAAATTCTGTTATTTTGTGAAAATGGCATTTGCAAGCAGTGAAATTGATCAATCCTTTTAGAAATCTCAAAGTGCTTCATGAATATTTTAAACAGTGATTATGGTAACGGAGAAGATAAAGACGGTAAATCACATCAGGTAACTGTGCTGTCCAAAAGTTGTAAATTCTGTTGAACCAAACCCAATATATAACAGTAATATGCTGTAAATGTTTACTGTGGTTTGAAACCTGCAGTTCTAAAAGACATAAGCAGCAACCAGCAGAGAAAAGAGTCATCTGTTGTTAGAAAACCTGAAAAGTTTGAGAACCACGACTGCAATGGACCTTATGCCTGGTTTCAATACCTGAGAGAGGTCACGCATGACGATAATAAACCATAGGGATAACAAGTTTGGTTGTACAGTGTGTGGTTGGGCTGGGCAACGAGGACTAAAACTGGAATCATGATATATTGAGCAGCTCACCTCCATAATGACAAATGGACAGTAAAATGAATCCTCACAGCCTTGTTTTTGCTTAACGATTATTTTTATTGCTACTTTAATGGACTTTAAAACTATAACATACCCAAATAGATTAAGAAAATGTCTACTTGTAGTTATTAAGATTTGCTGAACAAAAAAGCACAACTGAAAAAGTTTAGAACTATAAAATAAGTTGAGGTCCGACGTCCCTGGAGACCTCCGCATCATAGCGCTCATCTGGTGAACTTACACCACACCCACTGGACTTCCTTTTCAAAATAAAAATTCACCTCTCATATGATAATAACCTCTCCTTGTCTCAGGCGACCAAAATGTCAATTTTCAAATTGTTTCTCGTAGAAGCCATTACTTGAACTGACTTGTGATTAAGGATGGGAATTGAGAACCGGTTCTTGCAGAGAAGAAACGTGAGTTCAGAGCAAACAAACATGGCCGACTGTGAAGAAACAACAGCAATAGTCTGTGGACGTCCACAAGACTTTCTGTTCCCTTTGTGTTTCTATCACCTCGCCTTCTGAATGGCTGACAGTCACATTTCCCCAACCGCTGCGTGTCAGAAAGTGAGAATCAGGGCAAAAATCTGCAATAAAATCATTCCATCTTTGAGTCATACAAGTATGATATATGCAAAATTCCATTTATACTCAAACATGGCGTGCATCAGAAGTTTAAGACGCATTATATCAAAAACGTGTAAATTTGAACCTGGATCATTGTTGAAATGAACAGCTGTTTGCACATCATGCTGTCACAGCCGAGCTCAGAGCTTATTTAAATTTTGACAAAGATTCTGTGAGTTACAAAAATCATATAGAACCACAAACACAAATTTAGTTTCTTGTCACTTTTCATTTAATCTTAAGATTTCAATGCAACACAAAAAAAGTAATAATAATAATAAAAGAAAAACTATTATCAGGAATGCTAAACATGTTGTGAATAAGGACAAACTGAATCTTTTACAACAAAAGCATCAAATTATTATCTGGAGCAGGACTTTGAAACAATCGTGCAAACCTCTGAGTCTACTTCAAAGAAATAATCACGGACTAGATGAGCTGGTCATGTCAGACCCTGATCTCAGTGAAACAACTTTGTTTTGTAATTTTATTAGTATGACAAGTGCAATATTCTTGCTCTTGCATCAGGATACAAAAAGTCTTGTAATGCAATGTTGTGGTTGGCAGACGAGTACGCATGGAAGAATAAAAATGGCTCCAGATTTCCAATCCTGTACAACCAAGGCATGTTATAAAAATAAATAGTTTATAGCGACTCCATCCAACAGCACACTTGGGCCACAGGGACCAGCTCTGTGAGAATAAAAGCTTGCTTCAGTTCCTTTATCGTCACTTATCTTGAAGTTGACATGCTGACATTCCAGGACCCAGAAGCTGTGTCACCTCAGACAGGCGATACAGAGGCAGCACTGTTTCTGGTTGGTTGAATGCCAATCACACATCTGAATGAGCCGAGGGATGGCTGTGACTGAGGCATGTTTTATCAGTCATGAGGTGAAGAAGCTGAGAAAGTAAAGATGAAGATCAGGACAGGACACAGCTTAGAGGCTTCACATCCCATTCACTTCACAGGGAAACCATGGAGAATTGCTTGGTAATAATGCTGTTTTTTTATTTGCTAAATTTTTCTGACCTATAGTAACCGAAATGATGCGACTCTTATTTTTTGTTTTTTAGGTCCCCATGTTTATCTATCTGAAATAGGCAGATACACTGCAAAGTCAAAGCCAGCCCCCAATTAGATTTGGAAAAGGTTCCAAAAGAAATAATTTTGTTTTTTTTATTACACCCTTGAAATAATGATGTAATCTACTGATATCAGTCTGAGAGCTTCTACAGTCATTTTTCAATTTGTAAATGACAACATATTTAGGACTGTTGCCTCATCTGGGGTCCCGTTTGTAAAGTCACACAGTCAAAGGTTAACAGCAATAATTAGAGTCATTTAGCCTGAAGAAGTTAGAATTTCACCATATTGTATGTTTATTTACAAATGTCTCAGTTCTAAGGTAAGTCTTTAGTTAGCAGGGTACAATTAGTTCATGAACTAAATAAATAGCTCTGAGCTAAGCATTTAGCAAATATGCAAATTCACTTGCTCATAAGTGGAAAATCTAAATAAAAGCAGAGTCCTGCAAGCCTCTTTAGAAACTTCTATCAGTGAATTATCATATAACATATTTATTCGCCTGCTATCTGAATATTTAATTTGGAGTTAAATATTTAGTTTCCATTTTAAACATTTAAGTTAAACTTTTTACATGCAAAGCCAAATACTTATCTTGCTAACTAAGCATGAGTTTGGAGCTAAATTTATGTACCAAACTACATAATCTGCTTCAAATTAGCAAGATAAATATTGAGCTTGCTAATTTGAAGTTTCCACAGCAAACTGAATAAACCCACGAAACAAGCGGGTCAACATAAATACAAGGCTACTAGTAAACACCATGAGCAATATGAAAAGAAGCAAATAAAAAAACAGGTTTGTTAAAAATGGTTTTGAACTTAAAATTATTTTCTAGTTTTTTAAGTAAGAATTGATCTTGGACCTCATGGAGAGGTGTCACATTCTCTTCAGAAAAATCTCCCAATGGTTTTCTGTTGTTATTTGTTGTTTTCCTATTTTATTTATTTATTTATATATTGACTTCCTCATTATTTTGATTGTTGATTTGGTGCTATTGTTACCGATTTAACAGCTAATTTTATTCGTTCCATAACAATCGTTATATAAACTTTTTAAGGATGTAAACCAAAAGTGTCTGAGGGAAAAAAACAGACAAGGCTGAACTCCAGCTGAACTCAGATCTCCTCCTTCATGTCATCTTCCTTTTGAGACTGAGTGTAAAAAAGAATTTTTGATTATTTCGCCAAAAGATTGATCCTTCCTTAACATATGATATTCTCAGAGTCTGTGTCTTTAGTGAGGCTGCGTGTGGCAGGATAACAACGCTTTGATGTACTCTAAGACTGCATTGTGTTGGTTTACGGAACACCATGACAATGCTTTCTAAAGTGTTGCTACTGGTAACGGTGTGGCATTGTTCAGGCCTTCAAGATATATAAAAAAGAAACAAGAGGAAGTAGAGAAGTCATTTATTTGACTTATTTTCAATAATGTGACTCCACTGATGAGCGAAGGATTGGCAGACGTTGTTCCTGTGGGAAGAATACTAGACTCTGCATCGGGACAAAATGTTTCCACGGTGAAAAAGATCACAGAAATGACCACGGAAAATAAAACGTAAAGGGAAAAAATATAATTTTTTGTAATAAAATAATACTTAGTCTTTAATTTCATTTCCTCCCATATTGTAAGAGTTATTATGATCTACAAGCTGCCCAAAAAGTCACATAATTGAATGTTTTTGTTGCTGTGGATACAATAAGAATTATGATCAGCTTTATTTACAAATAAAGAATAAACAATAGGTGAATGCTCAACATGCCAGAGTAACAAATACATATGAGTCCATGAGAAAAAATAAAAGGTTACAAATCAAATTCATCACTTCAGGTTGTAAGTTTCATGGCTTTTAAAGAGACCAAAAAATGTGTCACATAAGCTCTGAGGTTAGGCTTGCGTTTAGGAAATTAGCAGACATCCATGTGGAACTTGGCCAACAGTATAAGAAAGTTTATAATATATTCTTCTGGACAAAACAAGCATAGTTTGTTGAGGTTTTTGAGTTTAGATTTGATGCACACAAGCTCTGATTCACACCGAACGCCGAAAAACGTCAGGTCTAAGATGTCAGGTCTGCCATGTCTGAGTGCAGACATGGCAGAAATAAGACTAATGGATGCTTTGATGAAACCTTTTTATATCTACTTCCATGATTCAGTGAAAAGCCTTCAGCGGTAATTTGTTGTGCTCACTATCTTTTGGGTGTTTTTCATAT